>PVIA01001676.1:145727-259000 GCA_004024845.1 Tonatia bakeri | reverse complement strand
GGTGAGATTATGCAATTTGTGGATTCTCAGATATAGTTTGGGCATCCTGAGCACTTACCCAGTACAGGTCACATGTGACTGCAGTTCTGGTGAAAATGCTCAATCAGATTTCAGAAATCTCTAGATCAAAGCATGGAATTATACAAGTTGTTAGAAATTTACCAGTGTGCTCAGAGAAGACAAGAATATTGTGCGTTTTGGGTGCAATCTCCACTGACTGAGAAGTTTAAACTCATTATCAATTAATGAATTGCTTATGTCTATCAGGTATCAGTAGTTATAGAAATCTCCCACTTATTAATAAATGTCAACCCGGAATACATTTGCAGAGGTTCCTGAGAACCACCATCATTTCTGCTGCTACCTGCTCAGAGTCCTGCAGAGGCTGCAATCTCACTTCAGCGTGTTGGGTCCCACCCAGGTTGACCAGCCTTGTGACTTCCTAGATGCAGCCAGCCACCTGCAAACACTCCAGGAACTCTTAGAAACACATACTCTTCCCACAGAGCAAGGGCCGTCTAGGTAATGCACCACACCTAGCCTCTTCTTCATCCCCTGTCTGCCACACCTCTCTCTCAGCTGCTGGTTATGAGATTATTCAACTTGTGTTCTTTAGGGAGGCAACCAGTTTCCCCATCCTGAGCCCAGAAGAAGGAAGGAAGTCTACCTCTAATGGCCTCCCTAGATGGTTGACTTATGTCTGCTGGCTCCTTCTGGGGGTCACCAACTTGGTTGCAGCCTTTTTTACAGCACTTTATAGCCTGGAACTGAATAAAGAGCAAGCCACCAGCTGGGTTATTTCAATGATTTTATCAGTGCTTCAGAATGTCTTCATCATCCAGCCAGCCAAGGTACGTGAGCAGCGGGCCTCACCAGCGTGCAAGGAATGCGTAAAATTGCAGGGAGCTTGGGGAACTGAGGTCCATGGGTATTGATCCAAGGTGCCTAATGGTTCTGACAATTTGACCAAAAAAGAAAGCTCCCCTTAAAAGAAATAGGGAGGGTGAAATTTGTATGGAATATGTGTGAAGTGGTCCTAGAAAAACTAACAGAACAGATAGACTAGTGGAAGTGCAGCAGGAAAAGATCGGGTAGTGAAGGGGGACAAGTGAAGAAAAAAAACAAACTGAGAACAAACTGGAGAAAAAGCAACATACAACTTACTTTTTAAAAACTTTTAATTGAAGAAAATGTCAAACCCTCACAAAAGTGTGTAGAGAATAGTAGGGTAAATCCCAAAGTTGTATTACCTAGTTTCAACAATTACCAATTTATGTCCAATCTTGTTTTAACTATCTTGAGAAAAAACACCAGACTTCACATTTTATTCATAAATATTTGTATATTTCTAAAAGATAATGACACTTCGTTAAAAACAAATGTAAAACCATTATCACATCTAAGTAAATTAGCAATTTCTTAATATCCACACAACAATACAAATATACTTAACACTACTATACCTTTTTTAAAAGTTTAGATGGCAAGTTATTTGTTATATGTATTTTACCGAGATTTTAAAAAATCCAATGTTCATTTTTTTACTTGTCTCATAAATGTTTATCTTACAGTTGTTTTGTTCAAATCAAGATCTAAATAAGGTCCATGTGTTACAATTGGTTGTTCTGTCTCTTGAGTATTGTTAATAGTCTACAGGCCTCCCGTCCTTTTCTCTCTTCCTCTCACTCTCTGTTCTTGCTATTTTTCTCACGTTGTATTTGTTAAAGAAACCTAGTTGTCTGTCCTGTAGAGTTTCCAATATTTTGGATTTTGGGGGCAGGACTGCCTCTGCTTTAAGAACTCTAAAAATGGGCCTGAGCTCCCCCAAGCAAACCCAGGGAGCTTTAAAAACCCTTGATGCCCAGGCCTCACTCCAGACCAATTACATCGTAATTTCTAGAGCGGGGCTTCAGGGCCCAACCTGGTATAGCTTCCCAGGTAACTCTAATGTACAGCTGCGTGTGAGACCCACTGGTCACAGAAGAGGGACCAAGACAAGGAGTAGGTGGATCTTAATTTTTAAACTACTGGGGGAGACAGACCAAAAACTAACAGGAACTCTTAGACCGAATTACAGCAGATTATCGAATGATGTTATTTTGTCATGACGTGGGTGAGGGGGAAAACCGCTTCATGTCTGGGCCTATTGTCTGTGGGAGTTTGCCCAATGTCCCCATGTCTGTGTGGGGATTTTCCGGGGATCCCGGTTTCCCTTACATCCATGTCATCCAGTCTGAGTGCGGTGTGGTGTGGGAGCGGGGGCACCCTGCGATGGGACGGCATCCTGTCCAGGGTGGGGTCCCACCCTGCACCCAGAGCTGCCGGGAGACACTTCAGCACCCAACCCTGAACTGGAATAAGTGGGTTGGAAAATCTTACTTGTTTTTATTAATCATTCTTGAATGTATGTAGAGCTCATTTATTTCAGTGTTTAATTTTAGAAGTATTGGGTGGGGTCTTTACTTAGAAGCCTAGTGATGTTTTTGTGACCAGAAATGTTTTGTGCCATAGGAAAGGAACTTAGCCCTGTGTCTGTCAGTTAGTATGTGGTAAAATAAAATTTGGTTTTGTTAGGTAGTCTCGCTTAAAGTCACAGTTTCTGAGAACGTAAGGATGATGTTAAGTGAGAGCGTACCATACGTGTTAGACACAAAGGCTTTTAGGAAATGAAAACTGATTTAGAAATTCTAAAGTTCAGAAGTTGAATTGAAAGAGGTGTCACTGTTGATGACCAGGAAGGTCAAATAAACCAAAATAATAGCAAGCAAACTATATGTAAAAAATATTGAAATCCTAAAGCAATGGAGACCTAGGCAGTGAATCCAGGGTAACTAGCATGCAGTTAACAGGAGTGGTAGTAACTACACAATTGAAATAATTTCTGCTGTTGCAGAGAAACATTGAACTTATCTGTAGAAAGTCTTTCACCAGTCCCAGGTGTAATTAATTTAAGAAGTCATGCTGAAGCGGGGGCTGGCAGGTCTGGGGTGGGGTGAGCTTTGCCTCTATTCCTGGCGGCTCCCAGGTGATGCTGATGCTGCTTGTCCACGGGTCACACTTTGAGTAGCATCATCCTGAATAACAGATCTAGTTCCTTTGAAAACTCAGTGTCATAAAAAATATTAATATGGAGGACTATTCTAGGTCTTTTGAATAAATGAAATATTTTTAATATCAACAGGCTATTATACTTGAAAGTAATGGACCATTTCCTGAAGCGTGATAATGGCATAAGAATGTCCTGATTTTTAGGTGATACATGTTTGAATGCAGCCAATCCTGCAATGTTTCAGTGTGCATGAATTAGTGACATAACAGTTTCAGTGTGCAGGGTTTAGTGACATAACAGTTTCCCAACAATAAAGTTCCAGCTTCAGTTACCAGGGTATGTTAACTGTGAGTGAGTGCATGACATACAAACTGCTACTAGCTCTTCCGTGGAGAGTTGGGTTGGACCCACGGCTCCGTGTACTTTCTACTGCTTCCCACCCTAGTCTAGCCCACCGAAGGGTGACTTTAGGTCTACAGGGCAGACACACCCAGAATTGCTGTCTCAAGTCCATGAAAATTCTAAAAGTAGAAGCAGAAAAGATCTCACATTTTCCTCTAGACCCCAGGCCTGGCCCACTTTGCCCAGCCCTGGGAAGCCCAGGCAGAGCAGAAAGGACTCACCCGCAGGCAGGCTGGCCCAGGGAGGTTGGGAGGGAATCAGCTGCACAGATTCCTCCCAGTGACGTAAGGCGGGGAAAAGGGTGCAGTATTATGGCCCTTCCCCTTTACTCTCCTGAGGACTGAAGCACTTTCCTCCCTGGAAGTTTAAGGAGTGGGGAATACTTAAGTTCGTACTCAATTCTAAGATTCCATGACTTCTTTAGCAAAACTGAGATTTCATCCTTGGAACTTCTAAAAGTGTGGCTTTTCCGGTAGAGCTCATCACTGGTTGTCCAAAGACAGGTGTTTCTGAACAATTTATGCAAACCATCACAAAGCATTGCATAGTTGAAGCTTTCCTAGCCAAGCAGATTAGGGACTGTGGGCAAAAATACAAATACTAGCTTTATTCGAACACTTGGGACACTTCCAGGTCCCCATGATTATGCAAAAATAATCATGAAATTATTTAATTCTCAGTTTTCCAAAGATATGGCCAAATAATGGAAATTTATTAATACCTTCACCTTTACACAATAGCGTCAGCTTTCTCGGATCCTGTGATACATGCTAATTAGTTTCTCCTGTGATTTTCCTGTCCAGGTGATCTTCCTCTCAATGTTTTTATCGCTGATTCTGAGCAGGATGCCCCACCTTAACAAGGAAAAGGAACAGCAAACGAAGAGGATCTTGGCACTCTCAGGTAGCTCTAACTTCTAATATCTGATTTGGCAAAGTGCAAACTATATCAGAACAGTGGGATTCTAGCCACCTCACTCAGACAAATTTATCCTTTGGAGGATCTTGTCTAATCAGCTAGTTGCTCCTCCAGCTCCACCCAAGGCCAACCACTCCTCAGCAGGAATGCCTCCCTAGATGAGGTCACCCACTCACCAAATTCCAGACCTCCTCCACCTCTTCCTCACACCTGAGCCCCAGGCGCTATTTCCCACTGCTCACCGCCTGCCTCTGCACACATTTCAGGTGAAAGATTCCCCAAACAAGTGTTTGCCTGCCCCACAAACCCACTTCTTTACTATATTTTCTCATCTCTGTTAAGAGCATCACCATTCTCTAAAAATGTCAGAGTGATCCTGAATTCCTCTCTGATGCCTCAGTTGGTCACTGCGCCGAAGGGCGCCTACCCTGTAGCCGACTGGAGCTGCTCATGCCTGCGGGTGAGCCTCGCCAGCACAACAGTGGGCAGGAAGGCAACTCGCAGGAGAACTCTCACAGCCCTGTAATCATGCAAAACAATGTATGTCTTCTTTGGAGGAGTTTTTGTAATGAAGAAATGGGTGGAAATGATAAATGCCAGAACCCAGGAGAGGACTTACCTCTCTAAAGGAAAGAAAGAGTGCTGTCCCAGAGGTGCACAAGAGACTTTATGTTGACAGTCACTGATTTCTCACGGTGGAGGATACCTCATTCCTTCAGAAATTAAAGAAATAAGCTAACTACAAACTGCGTATATGTCCTCATTTATAGTCCTCATTTCATTTCTCCACACTCTTGAATTGCTGTTCCCTCTGCCTAAAAGATTGTTGCTGGTGACTAAGATTAGTATTATAATGAGAACTATAAGGATGTATTTTTAAAAATGGTTAATAATAGGATCTGAATGTATATATCATATTGAGAATTTTACGATTGGTCATGTGATGAATAATGCCACTAGTATAAAGAGTATTGAGAAGTAGTCTACCTTGAAGCTGAGTGTTATTTTTAGAGTCTGAATAGTTACTCAGTATTAATTTGAGATGATTATTTCTTAGCCCAAGTAGATAATTTTCACTGGGATTGAGCTACTAAAATTGTAGTTTCTACATAGTGAGGATACATGTTGCTTTGGAAGATATTAGAGATGGTCACTATGATTGGTAGGATTAGTACCAGTAGGGAAATTAGTATTGAAGCAAATAGAAACTATGACTTGTATTTGGAGCTGCACTAATTTTTAGTTCCTAAGACCAGTGGATAATTCCTATCCTTCAAAAGTTTGAAAAGGTCATGCTGACATATATATGGGGGCATGAATTAGCAGTTCTTGCATACTTTTTAAGAAAGTAAGAGTTTTTAGTTTCTGCGATTAAATTTAAAATCTAATGTCTTCATTAAGCTTTATTTACAGTACAAAGTTCCCCGGATGATTTCAGGGGTCGGTGGATAGGAGTAGGAGAGACAGCAGGTGTAGTTATGAGGGCATTCTCTCGTGTGGAGGATGGTTTAACGTTGTCAGTGTGATGTTTCCCTCGTTGTGTCATAATTAGTATTTAGAGGGAGTGTAGGGCAGTAATACCATTGTTGGCTCCTGTGTGAGACGGATACATTAGACCGTGAGAATGTCGACATAACTATGAAGAACTCCCCAAATAAAGTGTTGCTGTGGGTAAAGACAGATTAGTAAGACTTGGTAGGAGTCGTCATGCTGCTCTCAATGGAAGAAAATTAGAGTCTGGCTAAGAATTCATTCATAATTTCAGTTTGCCAGGTAGAGTAGTACTGAGTGAGGATATAAAGCTGTGTGCGATTAGCAGGGCAGTGGCTCTGTATGGCTTCATGGTGTTAGAATAAGGATGGCTACAATTACTAGAGCTATGTGGCTGCTGGAGTGTGCGACGAGTGATTTGCAGCCTGTCTGACGTAGACAGAACTGGTTATGCTTGTCTCAGAAGGGTAGTATTAGGAAGGAGCATGCTATAACGTTTGCTAGGAGGGTTTAGCATTATTGTGACTCATAGCAGACCACAGCTCCGTCATGAAGTAATGCAGCTGCAGGAGCATAGGGCGGGCAATGGGGATTTGTCTGGGTGCTTTCGGTGGTCATAAATGCGGGCCGTAGAGAGGCATTTTCACTGTAAATGCTATTATGCAGTCTAGTCATAGAAAAATATTAGATCAAAAAGTAGGCAGAGGTTGAATTAAGTATTGCAGTAGTAGGAATTTAACAAGCCTATAAGGTTTCGAATATAGATTATTGCAATGAGAAGTGGAAGTGATCCCACTAGTGTGTGAAACCGGGAATGAAATCCTGCTTTTAGTTGCTCTGACTGCCTCAGCCAGTGGCAATAACTAGGGATGGCGCTAGTATTGCTTCAGATAGAATGTAAAATGGGATTAATTCTGTGGTGGCAAATGTTATGATTACTAGTATCAGCATGTCCTGGAATTGTCAGACGTACAGAATCTCAGGCTTCACCCTGGAGTCAATGCATACTAAAATTACCAGGTGATTCCTGTACACATTCAAGTTTGAAAAACACCTGTAGGTCCTGTTCCCAGCGTGTGTTCACTGACTGGAACTGTTAGTTTCTAGTCCAAGATAAGTACAGAAATGGACAGTAGGCAATTTAAAAACTTTTATAGCAATTGAACAGACTTAACTTTAGGCCTGACTCTAATTTTATAGGCCCATTGTTTTATAGGCCTCGGTTCTCTTTCATATTTCTACTAATTCATTTTTATTGTACTTTATAAAAGTATCAGCTCCTGATGGATCAAAATTTTTTTTAAGGAAGTCCTTTGTGATAGCTTGAGTATTTCTGCTTAGTTTTTTTTTCTTTGTTTCTTCAACACCTAACAGGAGGTACTCGTAGTAGATACTCAACAAATGTTGATGAATAACTGCTTAATGAAATATAACATTTTTTTTGCCTGTATTTGAATTTTTTAAAGCAAAATGTTCTTCATCATTACCTGGTTCAAGAGACAAGAGGAATCCCATCTATGTAGCCCCAGCTCTGAACAGCCCAGTTAAGCACCCAGAAAGAACCTTGAAGGAGAAAGAACTCTTCAAGCTGACAGGAGATATCTTAGGTAAGGAGGGGTAGTGGTGGCACATTGTTACTACTGCTCAGTGCCCAGCAAGGACGAGCGCTGGTGAGCATGAAATGGAAAACATGGAAGGGGAAAGGCGTAACACATTCATCTTGAACAATCAGAGTTCCAGTAAACAAGGTGGGATCAATGGAAGACTCCTGGAGTCTTGAGATCTAACTGCGTGCTTGAGTAAGTCACTGTCTCTACCTGCAGAATGTAACAAAAAACATGATCCACATGCTTCAGAGTGGAGCAAAAATGAGTATGCTTCGAAAAACAGCTATCCTATAAGTGCGCAGTGACCGTTCGACACAGCTAGCGCCGGCATTGTTGGGTTCCCTGACCCCAAGAACACAACTTGATTTTACTGTGTTTTCCCTTCTTGTGAGGACGGATAGAGAGGAGGCGGGGAAAAGGAGGGAGGGAGGAGAGATTTGGTGCGGGGCTTTTGTTCTAAGAACTAAAATACAAAAATTCTGTGTGGGAGTTTATGCATCTTAAGTAAAATTTCTAATTAGTGCCAGAACAATTCTGGGAAGACATATATATATAGCCAAATGTTTTGGCTTATGCTTTTTTCTGCTCTCCAATAGTACAAATCCTCTTCCTTGTCCTGCTGATGACTGCAGTCAACTCCACACAGAACGCCAGTAGATTTTACCTCCATCAAGCTCTCCAGAAGAGCTTTTCTCACCGTTTCTCAGAGATCAAACTTCTGAAGCATTTCTACCCCTGGGCCACTCACACGCTCCTTCCTAACCTGTACGGGGATTACAGAGGTAAGGACAGTCCTGGGCCCACCCATGCAAATGTGGGGAGTGACTAGTTTTCCAAATACCTCTACCTTGACATGTTAGAACACCAGCAAAAATGCCCTGGCTGGCGTAGCTCAGTGGATTGAGCGCAGGCTGTGAACCAAACCATCGCAGGTTCGATTCCCAGTCAGGGCACATGCCTGGGTTGCAGGCCACAGAACACCAGCAAAAGGTCAGCTGGCCTTTTCTACATGGCTACACCCCAGTAGGCACCCTAAGGATTTCACTCCCCAGATCTCAGCTAAGCAGGTTCAGGTTTATGTCTCTTCAGTCAAGGATGATCAGGCCCATGGGTACTGATTGCAACTGGTGAGTCTCACATGGGACTGGTAAAGAGAAATGAGAATTTATTTACTTACAGCATGAAAAGTAGTGGGAGTGATCCCTGGGACTGGTTGCCTCCTTGTGAAGGGGGGCACCACATGTAGCTGATAAGGTTGTTAGAGAACACAGAACCTGGAAAGCAGTGAAACTAGAAAGACCTCCACACCAGATGATATTTGACATATTTTCTCATGAGCATTCTTCCCAAATCTGTGACATGTCTATAACTTGCCTTGTGTGGTTATTCAGTTCAGTTGCACAAATATGTATTGAACAGCAAGTATGCTGGGAACTGTCCTAACTGCTAACAATAAAAAGATGGATATAATATGGTCAATATCTTCAAAGAACCTCACCGTCAAGAGTATTTGGTATGCTTTGTTCTGGGTAGTATTGGAGAAATGCTAAAAAAAATTTCTTTCCTGCCCTGGCTGGTGTGGCTCAGTGGATTGAATGCTGGCCTGTGAACCAAAGGGTTGCTGGTTTGATTCCCAGTCAGGGCACATGCCTGGGTTGAAGGCCAGGTCCCCAGTAGGGGGCGCATGAGAGGCAACCACACATTGATGTTTCTCTCCCTCTCTCTCCTTCCCTTCCCCTCTCAAAAAATATAAATAAAATATTTTTTAAAAATAAATAAATAAAAATAAAATAGTGGTGAAACTACATTTTTTGCTACAAATTTAATGAGGCAATTTTTACAATAGCTTCTTATACTTTCGTTAGGATTTGTTACTGATGGGAACTCCTTTCTCGTGGGAAATGTTTTGCTCCGCCAGACTCGCATTCCTTGTGCCCCAGTCTTTCCATCCAAAGTGTCTCCCCAAGAACAAGTGAAGCCATCTCACCCAGATCTGGAGGATACAGAGAACTATGGGGTGAACTGGAGGCCCCCTGAAACAAACACCACGGACTCAGACAGCAATTGGCATTATCAGAATCAGGAGACACTGGGCGGCTACCCCATCCAGGGGGAATTTGCTACTTACTCGGGCGGAGGATATGTTGTCAGACTTGGAAGAAATTCCAGTGCTGCAGTCAGGTGAGCAAGCCTGAGGCCTGAACGAGGGGACCAAGATGGTTGCTTCTGTCCATTCTTAAGACAAGGAATTAAAGAACCACCTAAGTAGTTTTGACAACTACTATAATGACTTGTGGACACTTTCATTTTGGCCTTTTTAAAAAAAGATTTTATTTATTTTTTAGAGAAAGAGGGAGGGAGGGAGAAAGAAAGGGAGAGAAACATCAATGCATGGTTGCCTCTCACATGGCCCCCACTGGGGACCTGGCCTGCAACCCAGGCATGTGCCCTGACTGGGAATCAAACAGGCAAACCTTTGGTCTGCAGCCTATGTTCAATCCACTGAGCTACACCAGCCAGGGCTTATTTTAGACTTTTAAGGAAATGTGTTAGTTAAAAATTTGTTCAGCTTCAAATTACAGGTATATTTTAGTTTGCCAGTTTGCCAAATCTCATTTCTTGTCCCATCTGAAAAATGTATCAATTTCACTCTTAGCTCAGGAGAACTCAGGTAACTCCAGCTTGGGCAAACTATACTCTCCAATCATGAGAAAAAAACACTGTCCTTAACTGAGAGCCATGATTAATCCAAAATAATTCAAATGCCAAAAATAAATTTTCATACTTATAGTGTGATTTTGTATATGAATCCTGAGTCTCTGTGATTATGTATGAAAAAGTCTAAATTAAAATAATTTTCATTTAAATTTATAGCAAGAAACTAATAAGAAACAATGCCAACCAAATGACATTTCACCCCTTACAACTCTCAAAACTGAGTAACTATTAGTAAAGCATGGCCTTTAACACTTCGAACAGAAGTAGTTGACATGTATATAAAATGCTGCCTCAGACTTTAAATGACAAATATATGTTCTTGAACATTTAACCTTGGTGTGACTACCACTGTGAAAACTATTTTTGTAGCCCTCTAAATTGATATGCATGTTATCACTAGCAAAAGTTTGGGCATTAGTAATTATAAAATATTACCCAGGTAAACTAGCCTGGGAAACAGAGCTTCCCACTTGGAATGGGGAGGCGTGGGGTTTCCTCCTTTGCAGGGTTGAATGGCAAGAGTAGCAGCCCTGTCCCTCTCTGTCTTTCCAGAGTTCTACAGCACCTTGAACAGAGCCACTGGCTAGACCGTCGCACGAAAAGCCTCTTTGTTGAATTTGTGGTCTTCAATGCTAATGTGAACCTGTTCTGTGTAGTGACCTTGATTTTGGAATCCAACAATGTGGGTATGAAGACCTCTTGTCTCCTCCCTCTGATCTGGGTATCTCAGAAGTCCCAATTTCTTATACCATTAGGAGACATGATTTTAATTAGTTATTGCACATAATTATAAAAGTCAAATACTTCAAGGCAAAAACTGGCCGTCCTCATTTCCCACCTCATTCTTATGTCCCAGCAGCTGCTATACTTGAAAGCTTTTTAACTGGTTCTTTTGAAATTTAAAATCAATATACTTATTAGCTATTTCAAGAATCTTCCATTTTAGGTAGTATCTAATTTTAATAACGATGAGGTTTTAACTTTCCTACACCCATACATATCCCTAAAATGCACACATACCTTTTTCTTCCCTCATTTTCACAATACAGCAATATAGTTTATGATTATTTCCATTATTGTGATTTTTTAAAAAGACTTTATTTATTTTTAGAGGGGAAGGGAAAGGGAAAGGGAGAGAAACATCAGTGTGCAGTTGCCTCTCCAGTGCCCCTTACTGGGGACCTGGCCCGCAACCCAGGCATGTGCCCAGAATGTAAATCGAACTGGTGACCCTTTGGTTCACAGGCAGCTCTCAGTCCACTGAGCCACACCAGACAGGGCCATTATTGTGATATTTTCCAAAGATGAGCCATATATTACAGTTCAGTTTCCTATCTTTCATAACTGTTTGTTTCCCCTAGTTTATAATTACTTCTTTTTGTTTGTTTGCTTGGTTTTGCATGCATTCCATCACTGGAGATGAATCAAACTCTTCCTAGAAACAAAAATCTCGTTCTGTTCAAAAGTATCACATAACCTATCATTTTGTCCTTTTCTTAAGAGTTACCCTCTCTAGTGCCGTCCAACCTTTTGGTACAGCCTGGACTGGTTATTCTCTAGATCTGTTCTAGAGCTCTTATCCTGACTGTCACACTAGGGATTAATTTCACTTCTCATCTGCTGGATTTCCTTTCTCCTAGATCTCATGTCTTCCACTTTTGGTTTATTTTCTCATTTTGCTGGAGCACATCCTACAATAACCTCCTAGAAGGATGCAAGAGAATTACTTGAAACCTCACATGTCCAAAAAATCTTTGTCATCACATTTGATTGCGTATTTGACCAGATACAACTGTTTTTCACAGAACTTTTAAAAGCGTAGTCCATTGTCTTGAACTTCTTGCCGTTAATCAGTATGACAATGTTCCCACTCGCAGGTTGTTAGAATTGTCTCTTGGTCCCCAGGGTTACGAAAGGACCTGACTGACCCGTGGTAAATCCTTTAATCTGGAACCGTGTCCTTTAGTTTTTGAGACATTTTCTTTGCATTTCTTTATAAATTTCTCCTCTATTTTCTCTTTTTCTGATATTCCTAGAATTTTGAGGTAGGAACACCTGGACTAATCCTCTGATTTTCTTATTTTTGCCTTTCCATCTTTACCTTCTAATTTCTTAGACATCAATTTCTAAAGCATTTGAAATGTTCATTTTTATTTTAATTTCCAAAAATTATGTTTGCTCTCACATTTCTTTTTCATATTCCCCCGTTGTTGTTTTATGGAATCAGTACCGTCTCAGCTCTCTGAGGACACTACAGGTTCACTTTATTTGTATCAGCTCCTTCACTTTCTCTTAATTCCTCTGAACTTCTTATTTATTTATTTAATATATAGGGTCTGGCACAAATAACACACCTTCTTTATTACAAAATCGTAAGCATGTAATTCTTTAACATAGCAATATCACACTCAAGCACACCATATGACATTTTAGGCGAAACGTTCAGATTAAAACTATTAGTTATTACACCCATATTACCCTACCAACCACACCCAAGCAGGCGTTACTTCTGTTGGACCCTGTATTTTGATCTCCAGTTTTCAATGTTAGAGGTTTAAACACCTGGCTGTTCTTTCATATTTAAGAGGCAGTAAAAAGAACAAACAAACAAATGCTAATCAGCTGTGTATGCATGGAGCCTGTCAACTGCTATGTATGACTTTTCTCTTGGGCAGTCAGTTTCCAGAGAGGGGGACCCTCCAGACTCCTGCTTTAGGCCAATCAGCCTTAGACCTCTCAGAGCCAGCTGAAGGAAGGGGACTGGGAAGGGTGTCACCGTGCAGTGTGTAAACTTGCTTACTTTCCTTTTCCAGTAGACTTGCAGATGTGCCTGGTGCCTAGTTCATATTCTCTCTAGTTCAATGTCACTAGGCTCGTGGAAGGCAGGATGGGTGGCAAGTATCTAGTCCTGACAGGGAGAGGAAATCGGGGATCTAGTTGCTTATGTTCAGACTTGCAACCTGTCCTCAGTTCCCCTTGACCCCCTACCTTCAGAAGTACCTGAGGCCTCTCATTTCTCAGCCTTTCCAGGGTTTTGTGGTAAGAATTGGCTTGCCTCTGGGTTTCCTGTTTAGGTTTCCGCTGTCTAGAATCTGCTGAGACAGCATCATGCATCTATCTTCCAGCTTTCACGGTTGTCACTCCCATTTGCCCTCCTCTCCTTTGTCATTTTGACCCCTTCATTGTCATTGTAGCAGCATTTTGTAAAGGACTGGAGGGAGCCTGGTACATTCAATTCCCCCACCTTTAACAGGAAGGCTGCCCTGCCCTGACCCAGTTTCCTTTCTCTTTCTTCTTGCCCCCAAGTGTCTTTCCATTTACCACCAGGTTTTCACTTCTAATCAGGAATCCTTTCTTCCCAGACCCACAGAGTAGACCACTTCTTATACTTCTAAATGAAGCATAAGACTTCCTGAGGGTTTTCATTGTTAGTAACTACAAAAAAGGGGGGGGGGGTGTAAAATCAACAAAGAGAAATTCCCAGTCTTGAGCACTAGCTTTGTGAAGTAGGAATTTCTTTGTTCTTAAAATGTACTTTGTACTACAAGGGGTGCATCTTAGTTCTAATATTTGGGGACTTTACAAAAAGTTATATTCACAAGATCTTTCATGCATTTATAAAACTTCAACATTCTCACTGTCTTTTCAGGTGGAGACCCAAGCTTTGTAAGTTTATCCTCATACAAACATCCGAGTATTCATGGGATACTGTCAGTATTCATGGGATAGTATTAATGCTTTACACAGAAAATAAATGTGAAATGGTTCAAAGCATTTTAATCACACTAATTTCTGAAAATGTATTTTAAATAGCTTTAAACAAAAGTGCCACATTCACATTTAGCTGCACTGTCCGTTCACATTGCCGTTGTCAGTTCTCGCGCTAAAACATGTTGCTGCAGCAGTGCCTCTGCCTCTGCTGCTGTTCCAGCGTGGTAAGGGCGCCCCTGACAGCTGAGGTCACTGCCGCTGCCGCCAGCTGGGACCAACAGTATAATCTCCCTCTAATGACTTTTCCTGCAATCAACACATTTCTCCAATACCTTTGCATACATGACCTCATTTAATGTCCATCACAACTCGAGGAAACACTGAGCTTCAAAACCCAAGAACGTTTGAAATTAATGGTCTAGGCACACTTGGGGTTATTTCAGTCAGGGTTTGAAGGGAAAAGGCAAAAGCTTTATAAAAAGACTCTTGACTCCAAATGTTTTTTCTCAGGTGCTTTCTTGGCCTCCGTAAGACTGGACACTTTAACTTCCCTTCAGACATCAAAGAAGGACTGTGCCTGGTCTGTCGTCTCCCAAGTCATCTGTTATCTCCTGGTCGGTTACTATGGCGTCATACAGGCGAGTTGGGAACGTCAGAATGTTAGGTCTGAGAGTCTCAAGCTTGCACAGTGAGCAGCACGTGCTATTATTGCTTGAATTATAGCTATGACTTTGGTCCGTTAGAGAAGTTTGAGTTCAGTTAAAGACTAACTGGTTTTGTACAAAGTAGCTCTTTCAATTTCCAACAAAGAAGTTTGTAGAAAGAGTATTATTTTCTGTACAGTTGTATTATCCCTACATAAGGCAATAGCAAGAGATTGCAAGTGTGATGAACAGATCAAGTATTCAAAAACACAGATCACTGTACTCAAAATACGTCCTAAGCCTAAGTTTTAATTTCACTTTTTAAAAAAATTTTTAGACTTGATAAGTAATTTAGGAACTTTTTAAAGTTTAAGCAATAAAAAATATGACTACCCAATGAAAGTTGTATTAGAGAAAGGCAACTTTTTAGTAAGTAGCAGCTCTGAATGACTCCAGAGCAGAGCCAAGACCACAACCCACTGTGTCCTGATTAGATCTGACAAGTCCACAGCCGAGTGCTTTGCCAGTGTTCGTAACACCCCACTGGGGAGAAACGCAGCTGGTCTTGCAGGCAAGCAGTGGTGACTGTGGTGTCTGTGTAGGGTTGCCGGCTGAAACAGCAGAGATGGAGGTTCTTCATGAGGAAAAAGAACATTCTGGACATGAGCATAATCCTTATTACCTTTGCCATCTTGGTGCTTGACATGAAGCTTATTTCCCTACATAAGAAAAACATGGCACAGTACCACCATAACCGTGACAGGTAAGAGAGAGCCTGAGCAGCACCAGATATTCCTCCTCAATGTCCAGTTTCCTGTTTACACAAAGTGGTCTCTCAAACTCCCCCTCCTCTGCCACAGCTCTACCAAATCTATGTTTTTGTATAATGTTCACAGCAGAGGAAACAATGAAAGCAAAGAAGCTTATACTGCTGACCAGGTTGAAAAGCTCTTCAGCCTTTCACATAGGAAGGGCCTGGATTGGTCATTATTTTGCACCCTGGCGAAGGAATAAAACCTGAGGCATGACAAATGATCATTCTTTAAATAAAACCACAACACATAGTACACACTTTAAATCCAAAGCGGGCTGCTGTCTGGGTCGGAACATTCATCCACACTGAGACATTCTGGTGCCCCTTGGGCCTCATTCTCTGGTCTTTCTCATGGGGAAGAGCATCTATGTCCCAGATCAAGTATTGCCATGTGGTGCTTCTCTAACAGCCTGGGCCACTGATCTGTGTAAGACTGTGGCAATGTCCTAGGAAAGCCTATGAGGGTTGTTAATGCAGGGACAGTGGGTCTGTGCAGTTTGCCTGATGCTGGCAGCTGAGGCCCCGCCTGCTGTGTGGCATTGCTTTGGCCTCAGACACAAAAAGAATTAAGTGCCAACATGCTCACACCAATGGAGGTCTATCCCAATAACCTAGTTGCCACAACATGAAATTTTGAATGCATCTCTCAAATAAGAAAACCTAAACAAATAAAAAACCAACTTCTAATTGGTAAGTAACACCCCTTACCTCTAGTTTACTATTTCTATTCAGTACCGTTAAACCTGTTAGAGGATCAATTATCTACTGCCAGAGAATACAGGATTCATGTTACAGAAAACAGATTAGCATAATGGCACATCTCATCACATCAACTCATGTCCTTTCCAGAGATTTAACTCACACCAGAGCAGTAGAGGAGACTGGCCTTAATTTTCAGGATGAAACTGGAGTAAAGAAATCTAGAGGTCACATTGAGTTTTTTCCAGCACAACTTGCATTTTTTTTTTTTTTTTTTAGATTCTATTTATTCTTAGGGGGTAAGGGAAGAAGGGAGAAAAACATTGGTCGGTCACCTTTTGCACACCCCCAACTGGGAACCTGATCGGGTCCACAACCCAGGCATGTACCCTGACGGGAATTGAACCAGTGTCTTTCAGTTCACAGGCCAGCACTCAGTCCACTGAGCCACACCAGCCAGGGCCAAATGTTTCCTTTTCCAGTGCTGTCATATTCACAAATAACAGGAGGCCACCCTAGAAAGCAGTTCTTACAAGCATTTCACAAAATAGGACCCACAGAACTGCTGCACTGTGGCAGCAGTAACACTGGAGAAACTGACATCACAGGAATTGATGACACACACTGTTGAGTAACTGTCTTCCTTGGTACAGGTTCATCAACTTCTACGAGGCAGTAAAAGTTAATTCAGCTGTCATTCACCTCATGGGCTTCCTGCTTCTGCTGACAACTATTAGGCTGTGGAACCTGCTACATCATAACCCCAGGTTGCAGGTCATTGGTAGAACACTCAACAAAGCCTCGGATGAGATGGTGGGCTTCATGCTGGTCATCCTGATCCTGCTGACAGGCTATGCCATTGCGGTAAGCCCCCATTTCAGTGTCCGTCTTTTCCTAAGCGCTGTGGTCTTGGAATCACGTTGCTTACCAAAGCAAAGGCCACTGTATGGAAAGTCATCAGTTCAAGTTGGCAATGAGTTTTGGAAAAAATGAAGTGGAGTAGGAAAGCTGGTTTTAGTTGGGAGTTCCATACTTAATTAGCAGTATGACTTAAAACTCGTACTGGGTTGGCCAAAAAGTTCATTTGTCTTTTTCCATGAGATGGCTCTAGTGACACTTATTGTTTTTAACTTCATTTGAAACAATTTTGTTATTATATTGTGACAGCTGTCATAGCAGCATGCATTTTTTTGGATTATCGAAATAGGTAAATTAAGAAAATATGCAACATTTTGGCATATTATGCTTTACTATTTCAAGAAAGATAAAAATGCAACTGAAATTTAAAAAAAGTGCAGTGTATAGATACGGTGCTGTGACTGAATGTGTCAAAAGTGGTTTGCGAAGTTTCATGTTGGAGCTTTCTCACTGGATGCTCCATGATCGGGCAGACCCGCTGAAGGTTGTAGTGATCAAATCAAGACACTGAGAACAATCAACATTATACCACACAGGAGACAGCCAACATACTCAGAACATCCAAATCAATAAAGTAATTGGTGAAAATGAAAAATGTATCTTACGGAAAAAAACATAACAGACTTTTTGGCCAGACTTTATTACATTTGTTTCATCTCTAAAATGGCGATAAAACTTAGTTCACAGGAATGTGAAGGTCAAAGTTACATGAAAACACTGTAATTACAAAAGAATTTTATGTATTTTTTAGGCATATTTGAAATGGCTGCTAAGGAATTTAATTTCCATTCCACTGGTTCTGCATTGACCTCATCCTTACCCAGCACCTCTAGACAGAAATAACTGCAATAGCCTCACTGCTCTCCATGCCCTCTGACAGTTTTTTTTTTTTCCAGTTTAACCTGGTGTTTGGATGGAGCATCTCTGAATACCGAACATTCTTCAGCTCAGCAGTGACTTTTGTTGGTCTCCTGATAGGAGTCTCTCATTACAAGGAGGTGAAAACCCTATATCCTGTTTTCCCTACTCTATTTGCTTTAATATACAGGGTGGGGTAAAGTAGGTTTAGAGTCTTGAGTATATGCAAGTTGTTTATTTTTTTTAATTGATTTTTTGAGAGGGAGAGTCATCAATTTGTTGTTCCACTTATTTACGCACTCATTGGATGATTCTTGTCTATACCCCAACTGGGGATTGAACCTACAACCTTAGTGTATTGGGATGACGCTCTAACCAACTGATACACCCAGCCAGGACCAGAGTTTATTCTTGTATTATTATTTAATAAGAAAAACTGTAAACTTACTTCTGCCCCACGCTTTATCTAACAAAGGAAGTACTGTTCATACAAGCAGCCCCTACTGTACCACTGCCCTTTGGGAAAGGAGACATTTAGATCCTTTGCCATTCTGGTTTACGGTATATACGGATTTTGAGTGGCTATTACTTTTAGAAATCTGTCATTTTCTACACACATAGTCCCACCTCTCTCACTTCTTGTATACTTACTACATCTTACAGCCAAGGAGATTAGATCTTAGGTATACAATGGAAATGACTTTAAAAAAATCAGGGAGATACAGTTCCAGAAGAGCTGTGATAGTTCTGTTTATAGTTAACAGACACTCACTTCAGATAGCCTATTATTTTTCCCCGGGAACTACCAACACAAATCTGTTTCTGTTCAACACAAAATAAAGGAAACTCAGATGAGGACTTGGGTCCAAAGTGCAAGCATATAGAGTCAATCAGGGAAGGAAAACTACAAATCAGATTAGTGAAACTGTCAAGATTTTCACCAAGGCTAATCATTCTGATAATCTAGATTTCAAAGGATACTAATGAAAATGAGGAAGTTAACAGTTTCTAATGCGGAAAGTTGCCACTTTCCTGGGTGAACTGTTGTAGTTTTAGTCCCAATCACTATGGAATGAAGTCCTCGGCCTGGAACACTTTATATACTAAAGAAGTGACGATCAGAATAACACGCTTTTCTAAATAACTTATGACACATGGACATGAACTAAAGGGGGGGAATGTGGGTGGGAGGGGGTGGGCAGGGTGGAGGGGAGTGAAGGGGGAATATGGGACAATTGTAACAGCATAATCAATAGAAAAAAGTAAAAAAAAGTAACACGTTTTTACTAACACCTACTTTTGGGCGATTTTTAAAAGAATTTTCTGTTCTAATCATAATTGTACAATGTAAAGGTTGACTAGAGTTATATTTATTGGGGAAAAAAGTCTTATCACTAACTCAAAGAGACTGCCTAAGCTTGATATAATTAAGCACTTTAAGTGGGTGATACACCAACTAGGAAATGTTTTGACATGTAGGAGATTCCCATCACAGTGATATTTAGTTAAGTATTCACTCTCTAAGTTGCTGGATTTTTTTTTTTTAAACAGTGCCAATAATGAAAGAGCCAATTCCAAGGGAAAATAACATCAGTATTGGAGAATCAACATCATTTGTTAAAACATACACCTAAATTAAAATGAGATTGTTATAGAAACCATTCTAGTTAAGTTCTAAATTTCAGAAAGATTTCTTTATGCTGAAAAGAATAACAAAACTCAGTACTTACCCATTTAAAGATAGCAATAAAAAAATACCAAATTAAAAGCTGGTTTTCTGTGGCTACTTTATTGGAATGATTCCGTGTTTAGAATGTAAGTTTCCGTGTTTAGAGATAGTTTTCATTGTCATTTCTGGTATCTACTCTTTTAATATGCCTTTGCTACTCCTTAAAGTTCCCATGTTTAGATATACAGGGGTTGGAAAAAGTACGTTTACACTTGTTCATAGGGAAAATAATACAATAATAAATAACACAATAAACTTGTTTCACATATTCACAACTGTAAACCTACTTTTGCTCATCCCTGTATTTTCTAGAATTGCCAAAACTCAAATGGGCTTATTTTTCAGCTCATCTGTTTTCTTGTGAAAGCCCTGAAGGCACCCTTCGAGTCAGGAATTCTTGTCCACTTGAAAGTATAACTCTTCTTTTTAATAGTTTCCTTTTCTCCCTCGTTTTCACCCAACATTGTTTATGTGAATATATCCCCAACATTAGCTAGCATATAACTTACACTTTTAAAGGAAAAATGAAATTGTCAGTTCTAAACTCAGTGTTTTATTGCCTTTCCAGATTATCGCTTTATGCCCAATGCTGGGCTCCTTTCTGATCCTCACGAGCGTCATCTTGATGGTACTTGTAATCATTAACCTTTTTGTTTCTGCCATTCTGATGTCCTTTAGTAAAGAAAGAATGTTTCTTAAGGTAGGTAACTCTGTGGCTTGCTAATTTCTATACAGGTTTCTCCCACTACCCAAAAGTAGAGCGCATTCCTATAAAAACTTTCAAAAGCCGAAATGGCGTAAGAAAAGATGCAGTCACCATTAATTCATATGGGATAAGTTTTTATGCTTTCCCAGACCCCTAAAATAACCTACCAAATAATACATCAAACCTGAAACACTACCATAGAGTAAAAGCAGGAATGATGTAATATACACCTATGTAAAGTAGAAATAATAGACAGTATAATTTCAGTGTGCACTGCCTCTAACAGTTCACTGCAAACACTGAACACTATTTCACTTTTCTGCCTTTTTCATAAAAGTGAAAGTCCTCTTTAGACTTCTTTTGATTGGCAAACAGGTACTAACATAGGTCTTTCCTAAAAGTGAAGCAGCGTAAAGTGGGGAATACCTGTATATAAAAAATATAACATTTTTATACCACTGGAAAAGCCTGACTACAGCTGCTCTTAAAATTACAGATGTGGAAGATCAGCATATTCCCTTATTAGTCTCCACAGCCCTGCCATCTATTTTCCCAGGAAATCCAATTTTACCAAGACTACATTATGTTCTAGCCGCTGGCCTATAAATAGCTGATCCTCAGCTATTAAGCATTGGAGTCTTTCTGCTTAACAGCAAATCATTAAAGGAAACAGTATCTGTACTTTTCTTTGATACTTTTTTACTTCAATATTAGCAACAAATTCATTTTATTTTCTCCTCCTGTCTTCCAACAGAGTGGGAAAGAAGCTGCACCGATAGATTGGCTGCTGCAGAAACTCTCCAGTTTGTTAGGGGTCCAGTGCACCAGAACACACGTGAGTAACAGCAACAGGCACTGACACTAAAATGTTAAAAGATGAACTACCTTAACCCTTTTACTGCCTAGCTAATGCCTATCTTTGCACAATGTAGCTTAGAAAATTGGTCAGTGAAGAATCAAAGTTCCCTTCACTGACAGTCCCTACGTTACGGATCTTGGCACTGTTGGGAAAGGGTTAACGCTGCCAAAGTGACACATTAAATTGGCTCTGCCGTCACAGAGCGAGAAACAGCCCTCACAATCCATGTTCCAGGATGGTTGTGGGGCATATGAGTGAATCAGAGGTGAACTCACTGCAGCTTATTAAAAATGTACAAGCCTGGGATCTGGATGATGGCGAGCACTTCCAATACTGTGCGTCTTGCTCTAATTTAATTAGGTCCTGGACCCAAGCCAGAAGCCTCTGCAAAGGCCCAGAAGAGTCACCGGGCAAACTCACAGATGCTATCTGGGCTCACATACAGAGACTACAATGGGCCCCTTACTGCCACAGGCATCCACATTCCCCAGGAAGCCCAAGGTAAGGTCTGACTTGTGTCTAAGCATGGATCACTTGCTTAAAATATTCTCCCCTAGAGTGGTGGGGGAAAATGAAGACAAATGTACTTCAACAATTTAAAAAAAGAAAAATCTCCACTAAAATCCACAGCTCATCATTTGATCAAACCAGTGGAGAAAGCAGGGCACAGAATTTTAAACTTTATTATCAGCTACTGAGCTGTAAGATACAAACCAATCAAAAACATTAAAGAAAAGCTATTTGAATCAGGTATACACAGATACACTACATAGAAGCCAAAGTCGTATCTTCAAATCCCAAAGCCATCCCTGTGGGAAAAGATGACCTTAGCTAGGGAGCAAAGGAGCATGTTAGTTACAATGTAATAGTCTTGTTCATGGAGGACAGCAGGAAACAACTATAGCCACATGGGCACCAAAATTTGAGATCAGTTTTTAAAGGTTCTTAAATCATCAAGTTTTCAAATGAAAACAGGAACCCCTCTTCTCCTGTAGGCCTTCCAGCTCACTATTCAAAAGACTTGAATACTTCTATTAAGGCAACTGGAAGCCCACCTTAGCTTTGAATGGTGACTTCTGCCCAATTCGTGGCCTGTCCTGCCTTAGTAATGCGATCCAACAGAACATGCAATGGGAAAACAGTAATTTACACAGTTGTTTTCCCTCTGGTAAAAGGGAAACACAGCACTCAAAGGAAAAGGCCACAAGGGCTCCCTGTGAATCCAGTAGAACTGAGATAGGCCTTCAATTTTGTAACTGAACCCAGGTGGAATACTGCCCTGCAGCAAGGAGTAGTGTATACGGCAATGACAAGACCCAGCTTCCAAAAACCATTATAGCAGCTTCCTGAGTCACTTTTTCTCCCATTTGTCTCAGCTTTGATTCTCACTCACCACAAATGCCTCTGTACAGATGGGTTTGTTTCTAACTCTAGAACCTCATCTCAGGGCTGAGACGCTTCCTACAGCCCAGCCATCCTGGTCAGCTCTCCCCACAATGCTTTGTGGGACAAGCAAGGAGAGAACCTGGGATCATACTGACCGGAAACAGACAAGCACGGCTTACAGGAGTCAGCTGGTCTGACCTCATAGTGTCTCCAGTCAGTTGTCTGTTAGGAGCAATAAAGAACTGGCAAGCAGCACAATTTGGTAGAAGAGGAAGAGAGCCCAGAGGAAGAGTGTGCTCAGTGATGGTTTAAGAGATGAAACAATTTCATGGAGATTCTTTGTTACAATGAGAAAGTGCTCAGTCTCAACTCCCATAACTCTGACATTGCCTGGTTTAAGAGGTCTATGTTTTCTTTTTCAACTCTTCAAATCTCCGGGAAAGATCATCAAAGTCAATGTCCTCAGATGCTGAGGTGTTGGCACCAGCAGAAGGCAGTGTATCTGGCACAGATGGCAACTCTGGTAGTACGAAGTTGTCATAGGTATCCACAGGTCTGGAAGGGGGCTTTGCAGAAGCTTCTGGCTTAGGTCCAGGACCTAGTTAAATTAGGGCAAGGAGCAGTGTTAGAAATGCCAGAGAAGTGGCTCAGATCCTTGGAACCCACAGTCCCCTTTGGCAGAAACAATCAAAATACAGTAGAAAACACTAGTTTTCCTTTTAAATGGTTAATATTTAATTCTATAGGGAAGTACACAGAGAATTCATTTAAACAAATTGTCCCCTTTCAGAAAGGCCTGCTCCTATAACAACCAAGTCTGGAGTGGTACCACAATTCTGTTGGTACAAAGCTACTCTTTAAGGCTTAGGGGGGAAAATTGTTACGAGAAATGTTAACATCAATCTTTTTTGATGTACAATAATAGGATCTGTATTTAAAATCACCCACCCACCTCTCTACCTACTGTAATGTTACTAATGTAAGGTTTAAGAACAGTGCTTGCCTCTGGGGTGGAGCTGACTGGAAAGAAATATAAGGAAACTTTTCTTAGGTAATAGAAATATTCTATGTCTTTACCAAGGTAGTGGTTACATATTGTATGTGTATAGACACATGTAATATCAAAATGTATACTTCTGTAGTTTTGTATATAAATTATATATTTAATTATATATATATAAATTATATAAAAATTTAGCTGTCTAATCTTAAAAAATATTTACCCTCAGGTTTACAGGGTGCTGGTGGCAGTTTATTTTTTGAATGGACAGCTACATGAGCATGCCTGCTTTGTGAGAAGTCATTGAGCTATTCACTTACAATTTGTGCCTATTTATACCTCCTTTTTTATATTTCCAGGCACAGTGGAAGCTAAAGCAGCAGGAACATAATGAACTTAAGAGTAACTGAAAATTAGACATTGTTTCTGGTGTCCTTTTTCACACATTTTCACTTTTTTGGAGAGACTTTTTGGGGCCAGGGAAGATTTTTTTCTTTTTGGAAGAGGGAAATCCTGAGTTCTGTTTCTGCTACACTACATCTGGAGACAGGACAGGGCATGTGGGTTGAATGCCATGTACAGGAAAACCATGTAATGAGGAATCAGTAATGAGAAATCACCAACGGGGTCGGCACTGAGCTTGGAGGGTTTCTAACTTACACTCACCAACAATCTGTGCAGAAGAGACATTCTTATCAGCATTACTGTCATCGACCTAAAACACAAAAATTGTTACCAGAGAAGCAATGGCATCACTGGAGAAAGAACTGATATAATATATAAGCCCCTGAACTTCCCCAAAGCTAAGCTGTTCAGCAAAAGCAACAGAACCTGCTCCAAAGAAACTGCCCCTCCACTCCTTCCTGATCTTCCCACACAGACAGACACCACATTGAACACAACCACCAAGCAGGGAAAAAGAAAGACCTAACAACACCGTAACACCTCTTTTACACTGATACCTTCACCTTTCACAGAGAGAGAGAGCGAGCACTAAGCCACTGACTTCATCTCCAGGAACTAAGTCTTCAAATACTGATGAAAATCATCTACCTCATTCCTGAAAACAGTTTTGGGCAATGCTTCAATGCACGCAAGACCAAAACAAAAACTCAGGCCCAATGTAAAAACCAAAGGAAAGAATACGAAGCAAGCTCGGGAACAGGAGACTCTCCCTAGATGAATCATTTCCACAACAAATGCTATACCAATTTGTTTTCTCAGTAATGCGTCAACTGGAAACAGCTCTCAAAACACATGCACTAGCTGAGCAAATGGGGCTGGAAGTAAAAAAGGCACCTAATTCTAAACCAAACCTGCTACAACAACCTACAGTTCAAGGCAGCATTACCATAATAGCCAATTATAGCAAGTTTTTACTCTAAGACTAAAAAGTAAAATTAATACTACAAGCTGAAACTTACTAACTGGACACTTCTATATAAGACAAAAGTCTGGTCACTATTCTTTTACACAGCACTGAGAATTTATAAAACTGGCAGTTCAATTATTACAATATTCCAGCACCAAGACTGTATCAGCTTCAAGTAATTCTCCACAGTCAACCAGTCTTTTTTTAAGTGCCTTGCTAGATAGAGCCTCCTAAGAGATCTGTGGCTCCCTCCTGATTTCGGGCTGAATTGCAGACAAAGCATTGCCACCAATGATGCTGCTGCCACCACCACACCCCACTTCCAGGGTAATGTTAAAGCAACACAAAAATCCAAAGCAAGAGCAATGCTGGTACTAAGAGTTGATCAAAACTTTGCCTTCCCTGTGGCCATTATTTTGCTCTCTTCATGGGATTCACTCTTCTGCTGCTTATAAAAGAGGCTCAGGCACTTACAGATTCATACGATGGGGGAACTGCTGGTATCTGAGGTGGATGAACACTGGGAAAGGCCTGAAAAGCCCCCATTGGCAATCCATTGAAATCCGACTGCAAGAGGAGAAAAGCAACATCAGAGACACTGCCCCTAATTAGCAATTTTCTGAGGTTTGTGTAAAAGAAGGGAGAAAAATATATATACACACATAGGAGGTCTTCAAATAATCTCATTTCATTATAACGTTGAAAGCCATAAGAATGTAACTCTTGTTTCTAACATTTAGCCTATGGTAAAACCTAGTTTCGTAATACATCATTTCACTTAAAGTCACAGAAATATCAATGACATTAAATGAGGACAAACTATACGCATATATCAATATACATACTACTCAAGAGCCACACACACAAAAAAAAGAGCCTAAAATACCATATCATCAGAAGGATTCCAGATTCTTAATGATCTGTAACCAAATTACTAAATTAATTGTTTAGATTTTAATTACTAAATTGTTTAGATCATTAGATTTTATCAGCAACTACCTTCAACATCTTGTCTACCAAATAGGTTTTTCTACTTGGTAGTAAATGACTGGGTTCATTTTTGGAAAAAGCTACTATTCAGCTGCAACAGGTCCCAAATATGTTCAGTGAAAAAGAACATGAATATGAGTTTTTCTAGCACTCTCTCTCCAGATTTTCCCCTGTATTACCTACAGCTGAACCAAAAGATTTTCTCTTATTCCCAAGATTTTTTCCCACAATATATGATTATTAAGCTAATACCAAATGCTCTTGTTAAATCCTCTTGACAACCTAAAATTCCTGAATGTTTTCAGAGCCAACTTGTCACGTTCTGCTACATTTTCTAGCACTTACAGCACATGTATTTACATGTATACTTACTGGTCCCTTTGGAAGAGGGTATGAGAAAGGAGTACTGGGAGAGGGCATGGGCATGGGCATAGGCATTGGCACTGCTCCATCAGGTCCACCAACTGGGGCTGCAAACCCGCCCCCTCCTCCTCCTCTTCCAGGGCCCCCTTTCTTCACATCATCTGTGAATCCAACATCAATAAGATCTGACTCTACTCCAGGGGGAGCCTCTGCCTGAGAAAAAAGAGAAACCCACATCATTAGCCCACATCACGGGCTAGGTTCCCAGAGAACAAACTCAGAAATGGCGATTAGCATGACAGGGAGTTCGCATGAACTAATCAATTAGCATGATTAGTTTCCTGGGGAGGTCTCTTGGGATAATGACTTGTGAGAGAGTGAAGGAAGAAGCTGGGCTGTCATGCAGTCGGAGGCTTCAGCCAGGGAGCTCTCAAGCTAGCTAGGTAGGATGAGCTACAGCAGATGCCCCCACCCGGGTCTAAGGGGAAGTCTCTCTGAATCCCTGCACTGACCAGTTAGTGAATACAAGCCGCCCTCAGGAAAGACTCTGGGTAGGGAAGCTCTTCTGTGGGCCATTGCTGGAGAAGCACTCAACTCTGTATGAGACACCCATCACTAATAATCTCAAGAGATGGGAATAAATGTTTCAGTTCTGAAGTGTGTGTGTATATTTGGGGTGGGGGTTGTCTAAGTACCATTACCAAAACGACTATACTCATTGACCTTAACTGCTGAATAATTATATTTGCATATTTACCATCCTTACACTCTAAGCCTCTTCAGGACATGGACCTTGTTTTTAGGTATCTCTTTACTCTCAGCTTTCTGTGTATTGTGTGGCATGTCACAGGTAGCCAATGAACATTTCAGGATCTGTTCTGGGTCTTGGGGCATTTCTCAATACCCACAGGATGATTCATGATTCCTGGATCTTCATCAAAAAGCAGCAATGCCTTGGCCAGGTAGCTCAGTTGGTTAGAGCATCATCCCAATATGACAAGGTCACAGGTCTGATCCCTGGTCAGGGCACATATAAGAATCAACCAATGAATGCATATGTAAGTGGAACAAAAAATCAGTGTCTCTCTCCATCCCCTTTTCCCCTCACTACCTTCCTCTCTCAAAATCAACAAATTAAAAAAATATATTAAAAACAGAAATAGCAATAATACTATTTTGAGGTTTGTACCTCTTCAAAGTACTTTCAGACATTTGTTTTATCTGATTCTTAAGTATTCTGTGAGATACGTGGGCACACTTATTTTTATCCAAAAAGGCAAAGGCTTAAACTTCCACATACAAACTGTAGTGAAATAATATGCTTATAAAGAAAATGATATCTAAAGACTCACTTTTCTGTGTACTCAGACTCTAAACTTACCATGACCACGGAGTCAGGTTCATAGGGCACATTGTAGTTCTTGGCGATTTCAATCAGGTATCTTTCCACCAGGATTTTAGGCGGAGCTTCCACGCTCAGTTTGTGCATCAACTGTGATTAAAAGACCCAGGATTAAGATGCACCTATACCAACCAGCCTAAGCCTAGCAAACCTCACTTTTACATTTTGTTCCTTTCATTTTATAGGTAAACTGAGGCAAAAAAAAGGAAAAAAGTTTCAGACCAGTTAATGACTTTTTTTTCCAGCTGCAAAGTACATTACAAGACCCATGTCATTCTGACAATCTCTGGTTACATATGACTGAAGCGTTGGTGAAAGGCTGATACTGCTGCCTTCTACATTTGAGTTCATCCACCCTTCTCTCAACCTCACTTCTACCTCCACAAACTACACGGGGCACAAAGAATAGGGGCAAATAAGGCAGGACATTAGCCTCGCAAATCAGAAGTATAGGGTCAGGGTAAGGAGATGACTGCATTGCTTATCAGAGAGCCTTCTCCCCACCCTCATATGACACGTGCAGCCATAGACTCACCCCACCATATAGCAGTACCCACTAGAGCACTGCAAGCAATAAATCAACCTGCCCCCACCCTGCCCACTGTTTCATATTTAACAAGTGTGTTTGTTACCCTGTCATTCACAGTTCCAATCTGGTTGGTCCTACATAACTTGCCATATTCCTTGCTATACTTGGCACAGAGCTGATCAGCAACCTACAGGAAAAAAAAGAACAGTAAATAAAAGTGGAAACCATTTCTAAAGACTGCTTTAAGTTCCCTCCTATCAATAGTAAACAGGCTTCTATTACAGGGCATCCAAAAAAACTGGGGTCTGTAAAATCTAAAGGGGTACATACTAATTCATTTAGTTATTTATGCATCCATCCACTGAGCTGCTACTATGTGCAAAACTATAATAAGCATTATGATATACACTATAAACACAATGAACAAAACCAGACAATGTTTCCACTCTTAGAGAGTCTTACAGTCTGGTAAAACAACCATTACTCAATCACACAGGTAAAGGTACAATGCATCTATACTAACTGCTACCAAGGGAAAGTACACCATACTATAAACAGCTTATGACAGTAGAATCCGATCCGATGATTAAGAAAAAAAATAGTCAGCCCTGACCAGTATGGCTCAGTTGGTTGGAGCATCATCCTTCAAAGTGAAAAGTCACCAACTCAGTTCCCAGTCAGGGCACATGCCTGAGTTGTGTGGGTTTGGTCCCGGGTCAGGGCATGTATGAGAGGAAACCAATGGATGTTTCTCTCTCACATCAGTGTTTCTCTCCCTCTCTTCCTCCCTCCCTTCTCCTCCCTCTAAAAGTAAATAGTATCTTAAAAAAAAAAATAACGGGGTGGTACACATACAATATAATACACAGATGTATTATAGACTCATTTACTTCAAACTCTTACATTATTAACAATGTCACCCCAATAAATTTAAAAAGTCAGGTAAGGCTTCCAGAAGAAAGCAGTGCTTCACTAAGATACAAAGGATGATTAGTAGTTAATTAAACAGGGGAAGGTGGGGCATCCCAGGAAGAGAAGAAAACATGTACAAAGGCCTCAGGTGGAAAAACAAGGCCAATCCTCATTCCAAAATAAGGACAGTGAGCCTCTAGTGCAGAGCCTGAGGGAGGAATGTGATAGGATATGAAGAAAGGCAACTGGGGCCAGACAATGCAGGGCTATGTAGGCCATATTGCAAGTTCTGTTTCTATCATAAGCACAATGGAAAGATAACTCAAGGGCTTTAAAACAAAGCACAGTGACAGGATCCCATCAGTGTTATGAACAGACCCTCAGTTCTGATGGAATGGTGAACAGTATAAAGAAGATCAAAGCAGGTATAGGAAGAGCATTCAAGAAGTTATTATTAACAGTCCAGGCAGGAGATGACTGTGGCATTGGACTAGAGTGGTCCCAACACCTGGGAGCTCAGTGAGGGGACCCTCACTGTCCAAAATGTAGACTTTCAGGGATACCTGGTAGCTTAATCAGTTTGTCATTTGTCTTTTGATAATGATTTGTTATGTATTATATTATGTACGATTTTTAAATATGTTTATATTAATTTATCATTATTTATGGCTTTTGAGTTTTGTGGTATATATTTTTTTAAAGCTGTATGGTTTTGTTCAAGTTTTTATGGTTTTATTATTTAAAAAACATGTAAATCTTTTCCATTTGGAATTAATTTTGATATAAAGAAGAAGCACAGGAGAAGCTAAAAATGACACTGAGGTTAAAACTATGTAAGAAGCACTTGCCCTACTCTCCCCTTCCTCTACCCACAAAACACTATGCCTATTCTCCCTGCCAAATCAGAATACAGATTTACTCTCTGGGGAGGTTCAACTGAAGGGACTCTGGACTCCAAGCACAGCAGAGATACTTACTGACAACAGAAGAATTAAGTGTAGGTCTTCTTCAAGAAAAGAATGAGACCTTTGGCTTCCTTCTCTCCTGGGCTCTCAGAAATGCTGACCCAGCTTATACCTTCCGGGTGTAGGATTCCTCTCTGAGGAAAATGACCAACCCAAGGAAAGAAAACTAGTTCTTGACAGTCTGGCATTCCCTCAAGAAAGGGCTCAGTCAGATCATTCAGCAATGAAGGTATCTGACAATAAGCCCCACCCAGGCACACAAAAGGTTCCAATCTGCTTTTTAGTATCTTACTCATAAACATAAATCAACAGCCAAGAATCACCAAAACTTTGAGAAAAGCCTCTACTACAAAATAGTCTAAATCTGCCCTGGTCAGGTGGCTCAGTTGGTTGGAGCATTGTCCTGTACATCAAAAGGTTGCAGGTTCGAACGCCAGTTAGGGCATGAATGGGAGACAACTGATTGACATTTCTCTCTCACATCAATGTTTCCCTCTTCTCTCCCTCCCTCCCCCCTTCCTCTCTCTAAAATCAATCAATATATCCTGAGATGAGGATTAAAACATAAATTTAAAAAATAAAACAATCTAAATCTAAGAAATAGAAGAAAACAAACATTACAGAACCAAAAATTAAAAAGAAACTATAATATTCTTAACAAGTTAGAAGACACTGCAGCCATGAAACAAAACAACAGATTATAAAAAAGTATTCAGAAAATTAAAAAGAGCTCTTCAAAAATAAAAACAGAAGAGAAGGAAATCTCAAAAGTTGCATTAGGAGACAAGGCTGAGATAATCTCTAAAAAGATAAAACAAATACACAAAGATATAGAGAAAAAATAACTGAACTATTTTCAACTGAGTCAATACTGTTATCTATGTGTGGCAGGCAATTTTTTAGCTAATGTCTATCTCTTCTGCTAGATTCTAAGCTACAGTATAGCGCTGGTATCCTGCCGTGTTCACCACTATATCCTCAGTGCCTACCTAGCTCTCACATTTGCTCAATAAATATTTGTGTAATGAATGAAGCAAAACCATCCAAAATAAAATTGTTATTTTAACTTTACTGGTTTACAGTTGTATAAGAACTTTTCTATTTGTATATACTTAAATAACATTTGTCAAAACAAATAAATGGTGCCACTTTAAAATGGAACCTGAGCTCCCAATGCCCAGGGAACTGCTTTGTATGCCTTATGCCTCAAATCTCTGGAATGTTAAAACAGGGCAAAATAACCTCTGGGCTGGGCCTAGGGCAACAGTGTATCCCAAAGAACTGTTCACCAAGGTAACAAGAAACCACTAAAATGAAAATTAAAAGCATTAATTAGAATTAACTTTACCATTATCTGCCCCAATAGAAATGCCTTCCTTTTACTGATGTAATCAGTCCTCTTTCCTTTCCCATAAATACCCATTGCCTTTGTCTCCTAGTGGAAACACTATTTGGGCCTTTGCCTAAAGTTATGAGTCCCCTTAGATGTTCTTATTGATCTGAAATAAATGCTTATTGCCTTTCACTTTGAAAGGCCCTTTGCTCCTTAAAAAAATATTCTAGATTGCAAAACACTTTTTTATTCTATGATATAAGAGGCCTGAAAAGGAGGAAGCCTGTGTCAAAGGCAGCATGACAAGAGTACAAAATACCTGGTTATATAAGCAGAAATGACTTACATTGACCAACCTTTCTAACAATATGAAAAACTACAGACATCACTGAAACTCATCATACTCACTATTTTCAACTCAGCCACTTCTGACTGGAGTCGAGGAGCAGCCCAGATAAGCGTAGACACAGATTCAGCCAGACCAGAATCTAGCTCCCTAATTAAGGAAAAAATTAGTAAAATTTACCATTCTTTACAACAAACCAACCCTAACAGTTTTATGATATACCAGATTGCCTCTAAAGCTATTTCACAAATCTCATTAAATTTTCAATAACTCTAAACTTCTAGCCATTTTCATCATACTATTTTACTTCTGCAAAAACTCAAACTAAATGATGCGCCCAAGGTCACAATCAAATGGTCCAGCCAAGACTCACTCAGACTTAGGCCTCTTGAGTTCAGATTCTGTATTTTCTTTTTTCTATTTTTTTTTAAATTTTGATTGTTCAAGTACAGTTTTCTGCCTTTAGATTTTGTATTTTCTTTTCAACAGTTGTCTACATTGGATTCAGGTCTTCAAGCAAATAGTAGGAAAAAGGTTCTTGGGTATGTGAAATAGTCCCTTGGTGCTAGCCTCCTACATGTAGGAAGTCTAATATTACTCCTTTCTCAAATTCCAGAGGTGATTTTATTCAGGTCTTTGATCAAAACATCTCACTTCATTAAGGTTATATATACAAGGTGAATAAGTTCTAAAGATCTGCTGAACAACACTGTACCTGTAATTAACAATACCAAATCGTGCACTTAAAATTTTATTAAGAGGGTATACATCTCATGTTGTGTTCTTACCAAAAAAGAAAAGGGGGAGTAGGGGATACAAGGAAACTTTTGGAGGTGATGTTTACTGCCTTGACTGTAGTACTGGTACACACATGTATGCATGCGTCCAAACTCATCAAACTCTATGCATTCATTATGTGTCGTTTTTCTGTATCAATTATACATCAATTTAAAAAGAGAGAGAGACACACACACACACAAAATCTTACTTCATAGACTGAATGAGGCCAAACCGGGCCAGCAGCAGGTCACAGTACAGCTCCAGGATCTCCATGGCCTCCACGAGGTAGTCTTCCCGTATAATGTGCTCCACTCGGATCCGAGCTCGCTCATCTTTCCCAGCAGCCAGATAGTCAGCAATCTCTTTCCTTGCTTTCTGGGCCAGTTCCGCTAAGGCACAAATCCCACTCTAGTCACACAGTAATACTACACTGGGCTACGGCCTGCAGGAGACCTCCACCACAATGGAGACAAGGGGGTGTTTCTATTATGTCCTCCCTAGCTCACTCTCCCTTAGCAAATCCAGTCTAGAACTTGCTGTTTAGTCTAGGTGAGAACATTATTTGTGTAGCCAGAAATTTTAGGAGTCATGCTACCTATTTCATATTAACAGAGTATGTCCCTTTCCCTGCAACAAAGTAATTCAATCTAAGTAATTCAAACTTTGGATACATCATACAGATGTATCCAAAGTTTAAAAATAGGATCCCTAGGACTTCATAGCACCAGCCTGAAAGAGCCAGTACTGGAGTGCTAGGATCCAGTGATGTATTTTGGGGGAGAAAAATAAAAGGCAATCATCTATTTATTACTCACTTTTTTTTTTCTCCAATAGTTTAAGACGGTTTATGACTAGTCTCAAATTGACTCGTAAACGCTCAGCTTTAAATCCAGAGCCCAGCATGCTGTGCTGTTCCTCCTGGAAAAAAATAAGAAGCACAGTAACTATTTTGACTATTTTCAAATTAAAATTAGTTCAGAAACAAACACCTGTTAGAGGATGGATTATTTGACACTATAAACCAGAGTGCTTTTCCTAATACAGACAAGTGACATGATCTGATTCACATTTTTAAAAGATCTTTTTGACTCTGGTCAGTGTGGCTCAGGTGGGTGGAGTGTCATCCAGTAAACCAAAAGACTGCAGGTTCAATTCCAGGTCAGGGCACATGCCTGGGCTATAGGTCCAGTCCCTGGTCAGGGTGCATGGGAGAGGCAACCAATCAATGTTTCTCTCCCTCTCTCCCTCCCCCTTCTCTCTCCCCAAAAGCAATGAGAAAAATGTCCTCAAATAAGGAAAAAATTTAAAAAGTAATAAAAAAATAAAAGATCTTTTTGGCTGTTGGGTGGAGAACTGATTTGGGGAAGAGAATAATGGAAGCAAGAGGACAAGGGAGGCTATTACTATATTCCAGACAACAGATGGGAGCAGCTTAGACTGGGGTAGTTGGCAGAAGTGCTCAGATTTGAGATCTATTTGGAAGGCAGAGCTGAAAGAACTTGCTGACAGATAAAATGAGTATCCATGTATTGGTGTAGGAGTGGGATAATAAAAAGACAAAAAAGCAGGAAGGTCTGCTTCTCCCAAAAATCTCACCTTAAAACAAAGCTTTTCTTCTAAGATCAGGAAGAAGAAAATAGTACCAACTGTCACCACTGTTATTCAACACAGTACTAGGCAGAGCACTCAGGCAAGAGAGCACTCAGGCAAGAGAAAGAAATAAAAGGCATCCAAATTGGGAATGGATAAGTAAAATTGTCACTTTTTGCAGATGACATGATTATATATGCAGAAAACCCTAAAGATCACACCAAAAGACTATGAGAAATAGAGCAAAGCTGCAGGATACAAAAATTAATGTACAAAAATCCCTTGTGTCCCTATATACTAACAATGAAATATCAGAAAAAGAAATGAAAACAATTCCATTTGCAATTGAAACAAAAAGGATAAAATTACTAGGAATAAACTTAATAAAGGAAGTGAAGAATCTATACACTGAGAACAGGACATTACTGAAGGAAAATGATGAAGACACAAATAAATGGAAAAATATTCCTTGCCTATAGATTGGAAGAATCAACATAGTTAAAATGGCCACATTACCTAATGCAATATACACATTTAATGGTGCTCCCATCAAAATCCCAAAAGCATTAAAAAAAAAAAAGACATCAAATTTGTATGGAACCATGAAAATGCCCAAACAGCACAAAAGAACAAAACCAGAGGTATCGCACTCCCTGACTTCAAATTATACTACAAAGCTGCAATAATCAAAACAGTATGATACTAGCAGAAAAGCAAAAGCAGACTCACAGAACAATAGAAAAGAACTGAGAGCCCAAATAAACCCACACATATATATAGGCAACAAATTTTCAACAAGGAACCAAAACACATGAGAAAAAGGAAAGCTTCTTCAATAAATGATGTTGGCAAAACTGGAAAACCAAATACAAAAGAATGAAAGTAGACACCATAGTTACTTGACACCATAATCAAAATGGATTAAAGACTTAAATATAAAACCTGAAATAATAAAATCCCTAGAAGAAAACATAGGCATTCAACTTAGATCCCTTGGTCTCAGAGAGGCTTTAGTGAACCTAACCCCAAAGGCAAAGGAAATAAAAGCCAAAATAAATGAATGGGACTACATCAAATTAAAAAGCTTCTGCAAAGCAAAAGAAACCATCAACAAAACAAAAAGGCAACCAACCAAATGGCAGAAGATTCATAAACAACACCTCCAAAAAGAGGCTAATTCCAAAATATATAAAGAACTCATATAATTGAACAAGAAAACAAACAGTCCTATTAAAAAATGGGCAGAGGAACTGATCATACACTGTTCCCATGAAGATATATCAGTGGTCAACAGATGTAGGAAAAGATGTTCAACTTCACTAGCTCTAAAGGAAATGTAATTCAAAACCATAAGATATTTCAATGCCACCTCACACCTGTCAGAATGGCTATTATCAATAAGACAAGAAATAACAAGTGCTGAAGAGGACGTGGGTGAAAGGAACCCTCATACTGCTGGTGAGAATGTGAACTGGTACAGCCACTATGAAAAACAGTACAGAGGTCCCTCAAAAAAAAAAAAAAAAAAAGAATAAAGCTACCATAAGATACAGCAATCCCTCTCATTATCTACCCAAAACACTTGAAAACATTTATTCGTAAGTATATAGACATATACCCCTATGTTCACTGCAGCATTATCCACAGTAGCCAAGACACAGAAACCTAACTGTCCTTTGATGAATGACTGGATAAAGAAAATCTGGTCCATATATATATTGGGTTGGCCAACCTTCTCCGTAAGACGGTTGCAATAGAGTTTAGTTGTCTTCACCTTCATTTGAAACAATTTTGTTAGATTGTAGTGTGACAGCTGTCATATCAACATGCATTAAAAAAAAATCAAAATTGGTGAACTTCTGTGTAGCCATTTTAATACTGAAGATGGAAGAAAATATACAATATTTTTGGCATATTATGCTTTATTATTTCAAGAAACATAAAAATGCAACTGACCCTGGCTTGTGTGAGTCAATGGATTGAGCGCTGGCCTCCAAACCAAGGGTTGCTGGTTTGATTCCCAGTCAAGGCACATACCTGGGTTGCTGGCCAGGTCCCCTGTAGGGGGCATGCAAGAGGCAACCATACACTGATGTTTCTCTTTCTCTTTCTCCCTCCCTTCCCCCTCTCTAAAAATAAATAAAATCTTAAAAAAAATGCAAATGAAACACAAAAACAGATCTGTGCAGTGGATAGAGAAGGTGCTGTGACAAGGAACATGTCGAAAATGGTTTGCAAAGTTTTGTGCTGGAGATTTCTTACTGGGCAGTGTTCCACAGACCAGTTGAAGTTGACAATGATCAAATCGATACATTGAGCACAATCAATGTTATACCACGCAGGAGATAGCCAACATATTCAAAATATGCAAATCAATATAATTATTGGTGAAAAGGAAAAATGTGTCTTATTTTACAGAAAAAGACCATATGGACCTTTTGGCCAAGCCAATACAATGAAATCCTACTCATCTATAAACACTGCCAGGATAAAACACTGCCATCTGCAACAACACAGATGGGCCTTGAAAGTATCATGCTAAGCAAAATAAGTCAGATGGAAAAGAAAAACATGTTTTCACTCATATGTGGGATATAAAATAGAATGCAACACACGAACATACAAGACAAACTCACAGACAGCAGTTTGGTGGTTACCAGAGGAGAAAAGCAAGTAGGGAAAAGTTGAAGAGGATAAATTAGGTGATAGAAGGAGACTAGACTTTGGGTGGTGAGTACACAATGCAACATATAGATGATATCTTTTAGAATTGTATGCCTCAAACTTATATAATGCTATTAACCAATTTCAACCCAATAAATTAAACTAAAATTTTAAATATTTCTCATTTTAATTATTCAAATCCTCTCTCTAAGTCTCAGCCTTTTGGAAAAAAACTAGTGCCTAAGATCACAGAAAAAGCATTAACACTACTCACATGCAAAGAAATAAACAAAGGGATAAAAAACCCCCAAGGAGGAAACCAAAGTTGCACTACAAAATTGGACCAAAAAAAGGCTATTTTTCTTTAAAGATTTTATTTATTTAGTTTTAGAGAGAGGGGAAGGGAGAGAGAAGTGGAAGAGAAGCATCAATGTGTGGTTGCCTCTTCAGTGCCCCCAACTGGGGAAACTCAACCCACAACCCAGGCATGTGCCCTGACTGGGAATCGAACTGGTGACCCTTTGGTCCACGGGCTGGCAACTCAATCCACTGAGCCACACCAGACAGGGCAAAAAGGCTATTTTTACCAAGACTTTCACTGAACAGTAGAGTTACAATCAACAAAACCACTCCCTGCCTCACCCACAAGACTTACGTAGGGGTGTTCAACCCACAGCCTAACACAAAATTGTAAATTCACTTAAAACCTTTTTCTTGCTCATCAGTTTTCTTCAGTGTTTGTGTATTCAATGTGTGGTCCAAGACAACTTTTCTGCCAGTGTGGCCCAGACCTCAAAAGGTTGGACACCCCTGGCTTTAGGGTATACCACTGTGCATTCTGTATCTAGATAGCACAATTCTTATTTCTCAATTAATTCTGGATTTGAACTTCAAAACATGTAATATCTAAACAAAAGCAAGGTCCAACAAAGTAAATGAAGAGCAGACAAACCAAACAAGATATCAAATATAAAGAAAACCACTGGGAATAGTGTTTGTTTGTGCATACCACTAACACTAAACATCATATGCATTTTTTTTTACTACATAATTAACCAAGTCCGAGTATACAATGGGACTTATATGTCACAAAATATCTAGGTATCATTTACTGAATTATATACAATCCATTCAACAAATATTTATTGATTACCTGTATGTCAGACAATGACTAACTCCTGGAGATGAAAAAATAAAGAATTTTTTGTCCTCAAAGGAACATATATATCTACTGGAAAAAAACAGCTAAGAAAATCTAGCAACTATGATACTATTCCGTAAGGACTATAATTACAATGGTTCTCAAATGCAAGTGATTTTGCCCCCTAGGGTACATCTGGCAATGACTGGGAACACTATGGGCTGTCATGACTGGAGGGGATTCTACTGGCAACTATTAGGTAGAGGCCAGGGATGCTTAAAACAGCCTAAAATCTGGGTTCTGCTGTTTCAGACAGCATTCACAACCTGGGTAATTTGAGAACTTCATGAAGAGACTACTTACAATGGTATAAGCAGGTTTAAAGAAACCAGAAAAGGATAGTGAATTGCCTGAAAACTAGGCTTGAACGGTGCAAAATGAGTGATTGGAACCTGGAGAGGATCTCCGGAGAGGAATCATGATTACTGGTAGAGGCATCCAGGCAATCTGCAGCAACCTGGCAGGGAAAGAATAGGGTAATACATACACAGCCCTCTTTCCTCTTGCCCATGCCTTCCAACTACCCGCGGAACTGGAAGCCAGGAAGCAACAGGCCCACACAGTGCACATGTGAGTCCTGAGGGAAGTACATCAGAGGAAGACTCTGGAGGAGAAAATGTAAGAAAACCAGCACAAAGACTATAGTTACAGAAGACAGAAGAAGTTGGGACCTAGATCTACCAAAGCAACCCCACATTTACACTAGTAAGATTTTAACCAGACTAGAAAATGGAAACTAACTGAAACATCTAAGAAAATTGTATATTTATATGTCCATTCCACAATCAAAAGTACTGTATAATGTATATAATTTAAGTTCTTACAATATAATCTCTGAAGTGTCCTCCAACCCTAAGATTCTGAAGGACACTAGCTACCAAATTGTACTGAATTAAAATAGGCAAAAATGCCTAGATGAATGAGATTAATCCTCAAGGCATCTCTTAGAAATCTATTTTTAAAAATAAGAGAACACTGTCTTTATAAAAAAAAAAGCAAGTCATTTTCATTCAACTAATATTTATTAAGTTTTAGTATATCCCAGAAACTGTATTAGTTCTATAGGTAAAAAGATAAAACATATCACTGTGTTCTTCCCATCACACACATACAAAGAGCCATAAAAGAACTATAACATTCAGAATATATAAAGAACTTCTACAACTCAACCAAAAAAAAATTTTTTTAAATGGTTAATGGACCCAAAAACACAGTTCTCCAATGATAACCAAGTGGCCAACAAACATATGAAAACACACTCAATATTACAAATTATCAGAGAAAGGCAAGTTAAAACTATGAGATATCACCTCACACCCATTAGGATGCTTACTATTAAAAAAGAAAACAAAATAACTAGTGCTGATAGGCTGTAAAAAACTAGAGGCCTTGTGCACTGATGGGTTTGTAAAACGGTAATCACTATGAAAAACAGTTATGGAGGTCCCTCAAAAATTAAAAACAAAGCTATCATATGATCCAGCAATCCCCCTGCTGGCTATATATCCAGAAGAACTGAAAGCAAGGTCACAAAGAAATATTTGCACATCTATGTTCATAGCAGCATTACTCACTACAGCGGAGAGATGGAAGCAACCCAAATGTCCACTGACATGGTACACGTATACACACACACACACACACACACACACACACACACACACACGGATATTTGTATTAGTCTAGTCTTAACAGTCCAATGTCGTAGCATGTGACAGGATTTCCTTCCTTTTAAAAACTGAATTAGTCTATTAGTCTAGACTCTATTAATGTATTCTAACAGTACTAGTCTATTAGTATTTGATAAATCTATGCCTTAATGTTATCAAGTAAATATATGCATATACCTTAGATCCAGCAATCCCATTCCTGGAAGATACATGCATAATAATTGTGTGGTTGTAAGGAGGTGGAGACATTCTTGCTAAGTGTCCATTTTAAGAAGATAAGTAAAATGCAACAAAAGCACATGACAGAATACTGCAGAGCAGTCAGAATTTCTGAGTAAGTTATACTTAAAGCTTGGTCAGTCCTTAAAAACAGAAGCAAAGAAGGAACAGGGTTCCAGGTTCAGTGTCACACCCATGAAATGAAGCTATGAAACCTAAACAGAGTGTATGGAGCAGCTATTTGAGCACTGTAAAAAGTAAGTAATAGTAGCTAGATGACAAAGACCAGAATCTGAAGTACCAATAAAGTGGCAATGAGTTTATCACTTTCTTCCCTCTGATATTGCCTAGTCTAAGATGCAAGGCAGCCCAACACCTGAAATACACATTGGCACTGAAAGAAAGAGCATCAAGAGAAGTTCTCTAGCCTCGCTGGGAAGAGTGGCAAAGAGGAGAGAGAGTGGGTGAAATACAGAACAAGGAAAGTCAACCCACAGGGAGAAAACAATCAACACCCATCAATGCTGAGGTCATACAGATGTTGGAATTAACTGATAAAGACTTTAAAGCATCATCTGTAAATCTAATCACATAAGCTTCCACCACAAAGAACCATAAAAAAGAGGAAAATTAACCTAAAGCAAGGAGAAGTAATAAAAACAAGGCAAAATCTTATGAAACAGAAGAGTAATAACAGAGAAAAATCAATGAAACCAAATGCTGACTCTTTCAAAAGTTCAAAAATATTGTTGATAAATCTGACCAAAAAACCTCCACAAACCCAGGGACATGGACAACAGTGCAGTGACTACCAGGAAAGGAAGGGGAGGCAGGGCAGGGAAGGTAGCAGAGGGGATGGAGGCATAAATGGTTGCAGATGGAGACTTGACTTGAGGGGAACACACACTACAGCGTACAAATGATGTGTTGTATCCAAAGAATTGTGCACCTTGAAATCAGTACAATTTTATTAACCAGTGTCACCCCAATAAATTCCATAAGAAGGAAAGGAAAAAACAGTGCTCTAGTTAGATAACACCAGACGGGCTGGGTATTAAAAAAACCTGCAAACCTACAAATCATCAGCATCAGAAATAATAAGAAGGGATATCACTACAGATCCTACACATATTAAAAGGAGACATTATTACCAACTTATATCTATAAAATTCAACAAAAACAAAAAAGGACAAATCTCTTAGAAACTCAATTTATCAAAATTCATACAAAGAAAAAGAATATGTAACTGCCCATATACATTACAAAAACCGAACCTAAAATTAAGAATAGTTCCAAAAGAAAATCCAGGCCCCAGTAGCTTCTCCATCAAAACTTTTAAGGAAATTCTACCAAACATTTAAGAAAAATCAGCACCAACACTACACGAACCATCACAAGTCATAAGCTGGTATGAGAACTTAAAAAAATAAAAAATCTAAATAATTTTAGAAAGCCCTGGCTGGATAGCTCAGTTGGTTACAGCATCAACCTGGTATGCCAAGGTTGTAAGTTCGATCCCCAGTCAAGGCACACATAAGAACCACTCTATGAATGCATAAATAAGTGGAAAAACAAATCGATGTTTCTCTCTAAAAATCAATCAATATTTTTTTTTTAATTTACAACAGTTCCTGGTGCATAGAAAGTGTTATATATACACAATAAGCACTGTATAAATATTTGTCAATTAAAGTAAATTAGAAGATGGAGGTGTAGGTAAACACATCTCGCCTTCTCACACAACCACATCAAAATTATAACTATACTACATAATAACTATTATTAAGAACGGTCAGAAATCAAGTTAAATGAACTGACAACTATGGAACTAAAGAAACCATATCCATCCAGACAAGTAGGAGATTAGTAGACGTGGAGTAGGCTGGTCTCACATCTACATATGATGGATAAAAAATTCAAGAGTGGGAACAAGGGGCCCCAGCCCCATACTAGGCACCCCAGCCTGATTCCAGTGCCAGGAGATAAGCCCCTATAACTTTGGGCTATAAAAACCAGCCGAGTTTTAGTTGATAGGAAAAAAAAAACCAACAACTATGGATTCCCAAGCAGTTCCTCTTAAAGAGTCCACACACAGACTTACTCAGACTCACTACCTCTGAGAAAGGAACCAGTGGCATAGGGGGAGGAAGAGAAGTGTCTGGCATCAGAGCGAGAGCTGGAGGACAGCTTTCTCTCAGACAGAAAGGTGGGCAGAGGCCACTGTTCCTTTTCTGAGCCCTCCCCCAACAGAGCCACAGAGCCCACAGGTGGGCACCATATCTGATACTCCATCAACCTGGCTCACAGGACTTGCTCTGAATCCCTGAGGCTCCACCCCACCCAACTTATGGCCAACCCAAGCTGTTAACAGTGGCTTTTCCATATGAATGGCTGGTCTCAGTTCAGGCTTCGCATCTTTTTAAATCCTCTCAAACAAGCAAGAGCCAGCCTCAGCAAGCCCCCAGCCCCTGTACCTCTGGCTAAGTAGCCACAGGCCCAGCAGTAGCAGCAGCCAGTCTAGATTCACCATTTGGCTTCACCCAGGAATCTCTAAGCCCAGTACAAATATCTGCCATCTGCAGCATGCTTAATAGCTTATGCTGGGTAGCCCCAGGCATAACATAGGTAGGGGCTATCCCTGGCTTGCACCACCTGGAAAACCCCAGAGGCTGTGCACAAGTGCACAGCTACAGACCATGCTGAAGCACCATCATCCTGCCCCCGCACAGCAGATACTCCACAGAGGGTGGAGGTTGGTGGTGAGTGATCACAGCAAGTCCTTGCAGCTGACTGGCCTGGGTAAATCCCTCCCACTGACCTGCCAACAACCACCAAGGCTCAACTACAAGAGAGTATACTCGGCCCACAAAGAGGGCACACCTCAAGTATCCAGCTTGAGTGATAGAAGAAGCTATGCCACTGGATCCTACAGAACACCTACTGTATTAGGCTACACTACCACTGAATCAGGAAGTCATAGCCCCTCTACCTAATTCACAGAAACCAACACAGGGAGACTGCCAAAACGAGGAGACAAAGAAACATGGCCCAAATGAAAGCAAAAGAACTAAACAAAATGAAGATGAGCAATCTGTCAGATGCAGGATTCAAACACTGGTTATAAGGATGCTCATGGAACTTAGTACCTCAATAGCAGGTAGAAATACTAATGGAAATAAAGAACAATTTACAGGGAATCAACAGTCCAGTAGCTGAAGCTGAGAATAAATCAATGACACGGAACATAAGAAAGCAACAAACAAACAATCAGGACAACAAAAAGAAAAAAGAACCCCCCCAAAACAAGGACAGTGTAAGGAGCCTCTGGGACAACTTTAAGTATTCCAACATTCACATCATAGGGGTGCCAGAAAGAGAAGAAGAAGAGCAAGAAACTGGAAATCTATTTGAAAAAATAATGAAAGAAAACTCCTAGAATTTGGTGAAGGAAATAGACAGCAAGTTCGGGAAGCACAGAGAGTCCCAAACAAGATGAACACAAACAGGCTCACACCATGATACAGCGTAATTAAAATGCCAAAGGTTAAAGATAAAGAGAAAATCTTAAAAGCAGAAAGAGAAAAGCAGTTAGTTGTTACCTACTGGGGAATCCCTGTAAGACAGTCCAGTAATTTCTCAAAAAAAACTTTACAGGCAAGGGACTGAAAATAAATATTCAAAGTCATGAAAAGCTGGGACCTATAGCCAAGATTGCTAGATGCAGCAAAGTTATCACTTAGAATTGGAGAGCAGATAAAGAACTTCCCACACACACAAAAAAAAACAAAAAACTACAGAAGTTCACCATCACCAAACCATTATTATATGAAATGTTAAAGGGACTTATTTAAGAAAAAGAAGATCAAAATTATGAGCAATAAAATAGCAATAAACACATAGCTATCAATAACTGAATCTGAAAAACAAATAAGCAAACAAGAACAGAGGCAGAATCATGGATATGGAGAGCGTTTTGATGGTTGCAAGATGGGAGAGGTTGTAGGGGAATGGGTGAAGAGGTGAGGGGATCAAATAGGGCCCTGGCTGGTGTGGCTCAGCAGATTGATTGAGCAGGGGGCCTATGAACCAAAGGGTTGCTGGTTCCATTCCCACTCAGGGCACATGTCTGGGTTGTAGGCCAGGTCCCTAGTAGGGGGTAGGCAACCACACAGTAGGGTTGAGAGGCAACCACACAGGAATGTTTCTATCCCTCTCTTTCTCCTTTCCTTCCCCTCTCTCTAAAAAATAAATAAAATCTTTAAAAAAAATCAAATAGGTAGTTATAGAATAGCCATAGAATGTAAAGTACAGTATAGGAAATGGAGTAGCCAAGGAACTTATATGCATGACCCATGGACATAAAAAAAGGTGTGAGGATTGCCTCAGGGAGTGGGGGCTGTGGGGTGGGAGTGGGCAAAGGGGGAAAAATTAGAACTGTAACAGTATAATCAATAAAATTTTTTTGAATTCCAAAAAGTAAAAAATAAATTCAGTCAACAGCCCCATATTCAAAAAGTCTTGCTCATCATCTGAAGATGAGCTGATAGATGTCCTATTATGTGCTTTAGGTTAAAATAAAATGTTTAAGGTATGCTTTGCATCCGTCCCCCTACTTTAGCTTTTTGATTATTAACCTGTTTCAACCATACTGAAGGATTTCAACTGTACACAATCCGTATAGCTCCTGTATACCACCAGTATAGGTTTCATTGCCATTCCCACACTGCCTACCATAGTGCTTTGTACAAAGCTGTTGCTCATTGTTAATCAGCAGGAAATTTAATTAAAAATCACTTTTTAAAAATTCCACTAACTTAGAATGTTTTAAAGAAAGGAAAAAGGAAAGTAATTTTCCAAAGTCTTTTGTTAAGTGTTGATGATTTTCAATGTTCAGAAAATAGATTCCTATTCTAAAAAACTAATTAAAGAAAATGACACTAAACCACAGAAGTAATTAAGGACATGTCCTAAATAATTACCAATATATGAATTAAATCATTAGTTCCAACGTTAGACTAATACAAAAGATCAATGTAATTATCATTTCAGGATTTGAATCTGTGTTTCCAAAGCTAACATAAACTTCGTAGCTTACATGATTAGGAATATTACTTTTAGGAATAACCTAAAAGTAAGTAAAATATTATGGTCAACTGTTACTGCTTTATAAACAAACATCTCTACAGGGTAGGGCAAAAGTAGGTTTACAGTTGTTGATATGGGAAATAATACAATAATAAATAATAATACAAGAATAAACTGTTTTGCATACTCCATTGTAAACCTACTTTTGCCCCACCTTGTATACATAAAACAAGCACACGAATATATGCAAAGATGAATATATACACATCTCACATAATAATATTGTCCAATTACCTAATTAATTTAAAATTCCTTTTTGATTCAGGGGTTATTCTAAAATCACTTTGTTCCTCAGTATGTTTACCATCATTCACTCACTCCACAGACACTTGAGTGGGCTTTGAGTAATTACCAAATACTGTGCAAAGTCACCACACAGGAGGCATTTAAATGACCTTAGCACTTGAAGAAGCTCAAAATCTAGTGGCACAGCAAAAAAACAACTGTAAGACAAATACACACCTTTAACACAAATGCTATACGAGGATTATGAACTAGTGACTGCAGAACTAGTTCTCAGTATTCTATCTTGTTTATACACTTTACTATTTTTATTAGTGAAACGCCACTATGTTTCACATTAGTCAATAGCCCCATGTCCCCTTCTTGGTTCTTTCCAATCCCTCACTTCACCCCAATCCTTAACACTGGAACAACAAACTCATCTAGGCCCTCTTTTAATCACTAAATTCCAGGAGCCCTTTAAAACTGGATAATCTCTCCATTCTAAGTAAGGGAAAGTGTAAAACACATTCCTATTTGACAACACACTGCCCCAAATACTGAAGCTGCCCAACTAGTGGAAGCTCCATTTAAAGTAGTTAAAATAGCAAAAAAGACCTTGAAGTCCTAAGGAGCCAGATTTAAAGTCTGTACCTCCAAAACTACCAAGTGGGTAAGGGGGCAACAAAGTCAACAGTGGCTAGAATTGTATTTGGTAGTTTATAGGAAAACTTCTGTATTTGCAATGTATTATTTTATTGATCGTGAAATCTCTTTCCTTCCCTCCCTCCCTCCCTTATCCTCTCCCCAAGGACATATTTATTGATTTCAGAGAGATAAAGTGGGGGAGAGAGGGAGAGAAACGTGGATGTGAGAGAGCCATCTTGCACTCTCCCTGGCTGGGGGTGGAACCCACAAGCCAGGCATGTGCCCTGACCCAGAATCAAACCCGAAACCTAAAGGGCACGGTGCCCAACCTGTGGCCTCTGGGCCGCATGCACCTCAGAATGGCTATGAATGCAGCCCAACACAAAATCATAAATTTAATTAAAACACTGAGATTTTTTGTGTGTGACTATGTGTCACAATATATGTAATGTGTGGCCCAAACCACCTCTTCTTCCAGTGTGACCCAGAGACACCAAAAGGTCGGACACCCCAGGATGACGCTCCAACTGAGCCACACCAGCCACGGCTGAACTCCTCTTTCTTATAAAGTAAGTGATATGAACAGTTTTAGGTATAACCACTGAAACTGCAGCTATGAAGTAGTGACAATGAGAGTAGGAACATGTACCCTGTCTGGTCAGGGCCCATGCGAGATCAATGTTTCTCTCTCATTGATGTTTCTCTCACTTTTTCTCCCTCTCTTCTCCTCTCTAAAAATAAATAAAATCTTTTTTAAAAAAAGAGAGTAGGAACAAGCTAAAAGGCATTTCCAAGGTAATAGAGACCAATCCGTAAAACCACTGCATGTACTGTATTTTCACACTGTAAAGCAGGGGTGTCAAATTCATTTTCATGGGGGGTCGCATCAGCCTCGTGGTTGCCTTCAAAGGGCTGAATGTAATTTCAGGGCTGTATAAATGTAACTAACTAAATGTGAGCTCCTTGTCCTTAACTAGGGACAAGGAGCTCAACACTGCCATCTGGTAGAAACAAGGTGCAGGGCCAGATAAAACAAGATGGAGGGCCAGACTCAGCCCACAGACCTTGTGTTTGCCACCTGTGCTCTGAACTGTAATCAAATCTTTATTAATCACACTAATCAAGATAGAAAATTTTTAAAGTGAAAAAAAAAAAAAAAAAAACCACAACCACAAAACCGGTAGCATCATGTGTAACTTGCAAGCAAAGTACAGGCTTCATAATTCAGAGACCATCAAGATTTTATGAAAAGTGCTATAAATCTGAAATGTGTAGCCATTATGAAAGTATTAACTTGTTTCTCAATAAAGTTGTAATTAAAAAACTACAGAAAATTAATTAAGTATAGTTTTTACCAAGAGGTTTTCTTAAGGCATGTTTTCACAAAGTTGAAATCATGGACTCTGAGCACCACTGAATCCTTCTACCACTCAATATCCTATAAAACTGTTACAATCTTTATAAACTATCTTAATGGCTGCCTAATATTCCACTAAGTAACAATTTTTAAATTAACTACCCAACCTTTTGACATTTGCCGTAAATAATGCTGAAATTACTATTCATGTGCTTACTACTTTCCCTGTTCTTAAAGTTATTTCATTAGACTACACTCTGTGTCCTAGTTTTATTTTTAAATCACAATAGGCTGCGTGTAATTGGGACTGACTTTAAAGGAATGAGAGCTTAAATTAAGTAGACTAGAGTTGGGAATTCTGGAGTTCTGATCATTTAGAAGCCAAAGACACTGGAAAAGAGAAAAAATGAAAACAAGTAATTTGGACAAACAAGTAACACTACTTGAAAAGTGAGAGGACTTAAAACTGGTGCCTTTAAAATGTAAAACTAACATCCGCCCTGGCTGGTGTGGCTCAGTAGACTGAGCGAGAGGCAACCACACATTGTTGTTTCTCTCCCCCCCCCCTTCTTCCTTCCTTCTCCTCTCTAAAAGTAAAATCTTTTTAAAAATAAAATTTTCACAATACAAAGTTAAAAAATAATGAATGCATAAGCGTAACAGGAAAATTACAATCCTCATGAGGAGTTACGACCAGCTCTTAATTTTAATTTTACTACTAAAGAGAGTGAAAGTGCCTCTCTTGTGCCTTTCCTATTACCTATTAACACACGCTCTTGCGCCTTCCCCCCAACCCTGGGAAAGCTTATGCTGGTGGAGTTCGAGGTCCTCACCTCCAGCACCCCGGGGAGGAACGCTGCGTACACAAAGAGGAGAGGGGCAAGGACAGGGCCATGAGCTCCTCAAATGGTCTCTCATCAGACAGGCACGGATCTGCGAAAAGGGGCTGAGGCCGCTGTTTCCTTCAGCCCAAGGAGCCCCACCTCCAGGCCGCCCAGGAACCAGTCCAGAAGGCCGCCGGACTCGGAGGCGAACAGGCCCTTGCGGACACTGGAGACACGACCTTCCCGAAGTCTTTTTGGGCCAGAGTAAATGGGGTAGCCGTTTCGCTTTTCGGAGTCCCAAGTCCAGCCCGAGCCCTTTCACCGACCGGGACAGTGGCCGAGGCGATTCCGCCCCAGGGAAGAGACACCTCGCGACCGCGAAGACAACAGGAAAGTTTGACAGTTTCAGCAACTTGGACCAGTGTCCTCCAAACTGCTCGCGGCCGTGTCACGCCCCCGGCCTTCAGCGGCCTCCAGCGCCTCAGCGCCTGCGGCCTGACTCTCCACAACCAGGATCCTTCCCTTTCTCTTCACCAGCCATGTCAGGATGGTTTGAACCCCGGGCTAGAGACTTCTATATTTGAGCCGCAGTGCGAAGATGGTAGGAAAGGCCCTTGACGCTGAGGATGCCACACTTACCTGGCCAAATCCAGGCGTGAAAACAGCAGAAACTGACTCCGGAATCAAGGATAAGCATCCAAAATGGCGGCTCCCTCAGCCTCTGCACAGCAAACGCGGGCGGAGGGATCTTCGGGCCGAGCTAACCAAGGTCTCCTTTTCAGGGATTGGCTGAGCGTCTGCTGCTCCTGGGACTCACGCTCGGGAACCTCGGAGCTCCCTCTCCCTCTGCCTCCTCCCTTTGGAACCTGCGCGGTCCGGGACTACTTTCGGCGGCTGAGTCTCTGGTGGAGAGTCAAGCAACGTGAATCACCTGCTGGGGGCGTGCGCTGGGCGTGTGCACTGGGCGCGGGGAGGCTGCCGACAGAATTCTCCGCCAGGGTCTTGTTCCGGCGAGTTCCCCTCCCTGGTAAAACCGGTTCCAGTACTGCATTTCACACACCCGTAGTTGTTCCCTGAGACTTGCTCTGTTCTCTCACTTGACTCCACTTGCCTCGGGGGCTTTACCTCTGAGTCTTGGGTTCTTTCTTCGGGTGGAAAGGTCGAGCAAGTTTCGGCCGGTCTCTGACAACCGCTGTTTACCGGACCCTTTACCCTCCTCCCTTAAGTCACCCACCATCTCTTCATCTGCACTGATTATTTAATTTAGTATTATGTCTCCTTAGCACCGCATTCTCTGGGAATTTACCGTATCTCTGCATTCAGAAGAAACTTTTCCATTTAGTTTTTTTTGTTTGTTTTGTTTTTAACTTGAAAATGGTTCTCCCTGTTTAGCATTGGAAGGGGTTTCCTGGACTCTTGACTTTTGGAAGGAGGGAATTCTGCCCCCTCCTGTAAAGGCTGCATCTACCGAGACCAAAATTGTGGTTCGCTAAGTTGCTGTCTGATCATGTGACAGCAATCGACCTGTACGATACCATGACGTTACATGAATTTAGAAATACTGTGCCTTTATAATACTAAAAGTATTTCTAAATAAAACCAGGTTCCAGAACCTGAAAATTTCACGGTGTTTGCTTCCTTTTAAATGTGTGTGTGTGTGTGTGTGTGTGTGTGTGTGGTTCTGGGAGGTTGCTGTGAATGCATGCGTATATAAATTAAGTTCTGCAGGAAGATAAATGACATTTAAAGAAATAAAAGCGAAGGCGAACTGCTACAATTTAAAGAACTGTAGAGACACAGCAACCAAATATAATGGGCATAGATCTTGTTTATATACCATTCAAACTAACTAAAAGACATTTTTAAGACAATTGGGAAAATTAGCTTATGGACCAGATATTACATGACAGCAACCAACCAAAGAATTGTTATTTTGTTAAGCATGAAAATAGCTTTGAGATTTTATAAGAAAACGTCCTTTAAAAATTTTTCATGCATATTGTGTAGGGGTAAATTTGTGGCAAAAATCTTGATAATTGTTGAATTGGATGAGAGTTACTAACGTAATATTTTCCCTACCTTTAGGTATGTTTTCAAGTGTTCATAGTCAGTCAAAAGGTGGAAACAACCTAACTGTCCATCGAGAATGAACAGATAAACAATATATGGTGTATACATACAATGAAATATATTCAGCCTTAAAACAGAAATTCTGACACATGCTATGATATGGATGAACCTGGAAGACATTACCGTAAGTGAAATAAACCAGTCACGAAAAGACATATACTAGCCCTGGCCAGGGAGCTCAGTTGGTTAGAGCATCACACCCATATGCCAAGGTTGCAGATTTCATTCCCAGTCAGGGCACATACAAGAGTCAACTGATGAATGCATCAATGGAGGGAACAACAATTCATATTCTCTCTCTCTCTCTCTCTCCCTCCCTCCCTCCCCCTTCCCCTTTCCCTTTCTCCCCCCCCCCATCTCTCTATAAAATCAATTTTAAAAAATTTAAAAGACATATACTGTATGATTCCACTTATATAAGGTTCCTAGAGAGGTCAAATTCAGACAGAAAGTAGAATGGTAATTGACAGGAGATAGGGGTAGGGAAGAGTGTGAAGCCATTGTTTAATGGGTACAGAATTTCTATTTGGGAAGATGAAAAAGTCCTGGAGATGGATGATGGTGATGGCTGCACAACAATGTGAATGTACTTATATTTTATCACAATAAAAAATGTACATACTAGAATTTTAAAAATTACATCCAGCCTTGCCTGGTGTGGCTCAGTGAATTGACTGTCAGCCTGTAAATCAAGGGATCGCTCATTTGGTTCCCAGCTGGGGCACATTCCTGGGTTGCGGGCCAGGTCCCAATTTGGGAGTGTGCAAGAGGCAGCCAATCTATGTTTCTGTAACACATGGATGTTTCTCTTCTTCTCTTTCTTCCTTTCCTTCCCTCTCTCTGAAAATAAATTAAAAAATAAAAATTAAGTCCAGGTTATGGGATATTAATTAAATAGTATACATACTAATCATTTAACTGTAAAATGTAGAATTTTCTATAAGAAAAGTGACTCTAGATTAAAAGAAACTGAAGAGATAACCAAATGAAATACCTGAAACTCAATTGGACCCTGGTTAGAAAAAAAAAGACATTTGGAGGAACAACGTGGAAATTTGAATATGCACTTAATATTAGATATGAAATTACTGTTAACTTTTCTAGGTGTACTAGCTGTAATGGAGTTGAGATGCTCACTGAACTATGTAGAGGTGAAGGGTCATGGTGTCTGCAGTTTACTTCCAAATACTTAAGAAAATAACCTGTAGGAAATGATGCTAAGTGAATTAAGCCAGTCAGTGAAAGCAAAGTACTACATGATCTCACTTATATGTGGAATCTAATGAACATAATAACCTAATGAACAAAAGAGTAACAGAAGCTCAAATACATAAAACAGACTGACAACTTCCAGAAAGAGGGGTTGGGGACAGGATGAAAGATGGTGAAGGGATTAACCAAAGAACGTTTATGTACAACCTGTGGTCACAGACAACAATATGGGGGTTGACTTGGGGTTGGGAGAAAGTGGAGCTGGATGGAGGTGGAGAAAGAGAGAAAAAGCAGGAACAACTATAATAGCATAAACAGTAAAGATTTAAAAAATACATTTTAAAAGCTAAAGAAAAAAGTGTGTGTATGTGCGTGTACTAGGCTATTACATAGCTACATGGGAAATGGTAGTTTTCTCCCAGAAAGCAGTGGTCTAAGCCAATGTCCCAGCAATAAGTATATTCTGATTCTATTCTTCATTTAACTTAAAGGGAGAACAAAGGGGACTGAATTCAATATCTTTATTATGTTTTTTAAGAGTACAAAGAGTTTATCATCTTTACTAATTTGAAAATATATATGAAGAGTATAATAAAATGAAAGACCTATGTAACACTTTCCATGCCATTATTAATTTTTTAATATATTCCAAATTTACATATTGCTCCATTGATGGGTATTTAGGCTATTTCCAATATTTTGCCTCTATGAACAATGCAACAATGACTGGATATTTGCGTGCATGGATTGTACTTAATTGGGTAAATTCCCTGAAGCAGAAGAACTGGGTGAAAGGATAGGTATAGTTTTAATGTGAACAGATACTGCCAAATCACCCTTGAAAGGGGAAGTATCAATTTACAACACCACCACCAATATATGAGAGTTCCCATTTCCCCATGCCCTCAGTAACACAGTGTGTTTAGATAACTTTTGAAATCCTTGGCATTATTGCAACTTGGTTTTAAACAATGAAAGTAAAGACAAATGAAAAGTGTTGTTAAGCCCATATCTTGCTAAAAATGACATGATTCATTTAGAAAAATTTCTTTCTGCTCAGCAATGTCTTGGAGTCCACAATCATCACGTGTATTTTGCCTGTTGTAATTATTTGTCCTGTAATACATTAATGTGAATTGTACCACAACCAGCCACTTACTCAAAAAAGTATCTTTGTCCCTACCTAAAGAGACCAATTTTATTCAGATGCTGAACATAATCAAAAAACCAAACCGACTCACAGTATTTCACTTGAAAATCTGGTTTTGCTGTTAGAATAAAAAGTAACACATAATATTTGTTTGGTTAACTAACCATTAACACTTTTTTGTGCAAATGATTATAACTAGTGTCTAAAACTAAAACCTGCTTGAACTCAAAAGAATGAGTCCATAACAGGCCTGCAGGCCAAAATCTGTCAGGCCTCTTTTGTACAGCCCCTCCAACTAAGAATGTTTTCCACATTATTAAAGGTTTGTAAAGGAAAAGCTGGGGTGGGACATGTGGCAAAATCCTACGTCGTCCACAAAGTCTGAAATGTTTACTGTCTGGCACTTTGCAGAAAAATTTGCTGACTCCTGCAGTAGAAGTAAGTACTACACATTGTGTAAGAGAGGAGGGAAAGATGATGGGCGGAGAGTAATTTGCCCTAAGAGCTGCCCTTAGGTCTTCCTAAGACCTAAGAAAAATTCAAGAGCATTTTTAGAGTATCTGTGGAATGATTCTTCAGAGAACTTATTATTAATTAGGGCTATATACAAATACTAACTATCTCTGGCATTTTACAGTGTGCAGGATACTTACAAGCACATTACCTTAATTTGAGACTCACATATTACTATGATGCAGCTGTAGATACAGAAATGATTTTTAGTTATTATAGGAGGAAAGTGGAGTTTAGAGCTATAAAGTGACTCGGCTAAGGTCAGTAGTTTAAAGGCAGGATCAAACCTTGTACCCAGATCTTGAGACAGCTGACATATACCTTCCATGCACCTGTACTTCCATAATAATTTACCTACTAGTTTTCCCTTCATGTACATTGAATTTATCAATAAATGAGAAATGCATTAAACCAGAGTTATTATTCTGATTTGGGTTCACTTATAAGATTAAAAGAGAGTACTAAATAGCCCTGGACAGATTGCTCCTTTGGTTAGAGCATCATCCTGATATACTAAGGTTGTGGGTTCAGTCAACCAATGAATGCATAGATGAGTGGAACAAGTTGGTCTCTCTCTCCACCTTCCTCTCTCTAAAATTCACTAAATAAAAAAAAATTTTAGAAAGAATTCTCAACTCAACTGTTTTCATGACATTTATCATCATTGTGATCATCTTAGAAAACTTTAGTTTTTCTTTAACGAGATCAAAGAAATGAAAACTTATAACTCTAGATTTTAAATATAAACTCAAAAATTTAAACCATCTCGCCCTGGCTGGTATAGCTCAGTGGATTGAGCGCGGGCTGCGAAACAGGCATCGCAGGTTCGATTCCGAGTCAGGGCACATGCCTAGGTTGCAGGCCAAGTCTCCCAGCAACCGCACATTGATATCTCTCTCTCTCTCTCTGTCTCTCTCCCCCTCCCTCCTTCCCTCTCTAAAAATAAATAAATAAAATCTTTAAAACAAAAAAAATTTAAACCATCTCCTTAAAATATGATGTTCTTATCAAGACTGAATGACAAGCCCTAGCTGGTGTAGCTCAGTGGATTGAGCTCGGGCCTGTGAAGCAAAGGGTCATCAGTTCAATTCCCTGTCAGGGTACAAGCCTGGGTTGCAGGCCAGGTCCCCAGTTGGGGGCACGTGAGGGGCAACCACACATTGATGTTTCTCTCCCTCTCTTTCTCTTTCCCTTCCCCTCTCTCTAAAAATAAATAAATAAAATCTTAAAAAAAAAAGACTGACAAAAACTCTTCAAGAACCTGTGTCACCCAATTAAAGGCAGCTGCTTCTATCCAAAAACAAACAAAAATAAACAACAAAAAAGACTGTATTATATTGGCATAAGGACAGACATATACATAAGTGGAATAGAACTGAAGGTCCAGAAATAAACCCCATACATTTATGGTCAACTGATTTTTCAAGAAGGATAACAAGACAGTTTGATGGGATTGGGGGGGGGGGTGCCGTGGAATAGAATGTTCAAAAAATAGTGTTGGTAAAACCATATCCACAAGCAAGATAAAGATGCACCTTGCTGCCTCACGCTTATACAAAAATAAATTTAAAATGGATGAAAGACTTAGGAGCTAAAACTATAAAGCTCTTAGAATAAAACACAGATGTAAATCTTCATGACTATTTTTTAGAAATGATACCTAAATCACAAGCAACAAAAGGAAAAATATATATATTGGATTTCATATTTTTAAAAACTTTGATGTCTGCACCAAAAGTGAAAAGCCCCTGGCTGGTGCGGCTCAGTGAATTGAGTGCCATCGTGTGAACCAAAACATCGCTGGTTCTATTCCCAGCCAGGGCACAGGCCTGAATTATGGGACGCGTCCCCAGTTAGGGGCATCCAAGAGGCAACCAATCGATGTTTCTCTCACACATTGATGTTTTTGTCCCTCACTTTCTCGCTCCGTTATTATTAATTAGGGCTATATACAAATACTAACTATCTCTGGCATTTTACAGTGTGCAGGGTACTTACAAGCACATTACCTTAATTTGAGACTCACATATTACTATGATGCAGCTGTCGATACAGAAATGATTTTTAGTTATCACAGGAGGAAAGTGGAGTTTAGAGCTATAAAGTGAGGAAAAGCCTTTCTGTAAAAGTAAAGGAAAAGGCCCTGGCTGGCGTAGCTCAGTGGATTGAGTGCAGGCTGCAAACCAAAGCATCGCAGGTGCGATTCCCAGTCAGGGCACATGCCTGGGTTGCAGGCCATGGTCCCCAGCAACCGCACATTGATGTTTCTCTCTCTCTCTCTCCCCCTCCCTTCCCTCTCTAAAAAATAAGTAAATAAAATCTTAAAAAAAAAAGTAAAGGAAAAGAAAGTAAAAATGCAGCCTACAGAATGGAAGAAAATTTCTGCAAACATATGCTATAAGGATTTAGTGTCCCAAATATTAAAAAAACCCAAAACTACAAAACAACAATAAAAAGACAACCCCATTTTAAAATGGGCATACAATTTATATAGATATTCTCCAAATGGTCAACAAAAAGCTCATGAGAAGATGTTGAACATACTTAGTTATCAGGGAGTTGTAAATCAAAACCAAGTGAGATATCACTTCACACCCACTGTGATCCTATAATGAAAAAGACAGACAATAACAAGTGTAGTCAAGGATATGGAGACACTGGACCCCTCATATATTGGTGGTGGGCATATAAAATGATGCAGGCACATTGGGAAACAGTTTGGCAACTCCTTAAGAAGTTAAACATAAAGTTGCCACATAGTCAAAAAATTCCATTCCCGTCTGGCCAAGATGGAGGTGTAGGTAGATACATTTTGCCTCCTTGCACAACCAAAAAAGGACAACAAATTTAAAAACAAAAAATAACCAGAACTGCCAGAAAATCAAAGTGTATGAAAGTCCAACAACCAAGAAGTTAAAGAAGAAACATTCATCCAGACTGTAGGAGGGGTGGAGACAGGCAGCAGGGGCAAAGAGGATGTGTGACAAGGCCACAGGTGGAGGACCAGGCGGTCCCACATTTGCTTGTGGATAACCAGGAGAAATAACTGGGGAGCAAGAAAGACTGTACAACCCAGAGTTCCAGCTCAAGGAAATAAAGCCTTAAAACCTCTGACTATAAAAACCTGTGGGGGTTGCAGCAGTGAGAGAAACTCCCAGACTCACAAGAGAGTTTGTTGGAGAGACCCACAGGGTCCTAAAATGTACACAAACCCACCCACCCAGGAATCAGCACCAGAATGGCCCACTTTGCTTGTGGGTAGTAGGGGAAGTGACTGAAAACCTAGTCGAGAGCCAGACAAATGTCAATGTTCCCTCTCTGACCCCTTCTCCCCACGTACAGTGCCACAATGTAGTGATGTGTGTTGCCCCACCCTGGGAAATACCTAAGGCTCCGCCCCTTACTATGTAACAAGCATGCTGAGACCAAAAAAAAAAAAAAAAAAAATGTAGCCCAAATGAAAGAACAGATCAAAGCTCCAAAAATAGAACTAAGTGATGAAGAGATAGCCAACCTATCAGGTGGAAAGTTCAAAACTTTGGTAATCAGGACACTCACAGAAATGGCTGAGTATGGTTGCAAAATAGAGGATAAAGTGAAGGCTATGCAGAGTGAAATAAAGGAAAATGTACAGGGAACCAACAATGAAGAGAAGGAACCCAAGACTCAAATCAGCAATTTGGACCAGAAAGAAGAAATAAACCTTCAACCAGAACAGAATGAAGAAACAAGAATTAAAACAAATGAAGAGAGGCTTAGGAACCTTGAGAAAAACTTTAAATGTTCCAACATCCGAATCATAGGGGTGACAGAATGACAAGAGGAAGAGCAAGAAATTGAAAACTTATTTGGAAAAATAATGAAGGAGAACTTCCCTAATCTAGCAAAGGAAATAGATTTCCAGGAAGTCCAGAGAGTCCCAAAGAAGTTGGACCCAAGGAAGCACATACCAAGACACATCATAATTAAATTACCCAAGGTTAAAGATAAGGAGAGAATCTTAAAAACAGCAGGAGAAAAGGAGACAGTAACCTACAAAGGAGTTCCCATAAGACTATCAGCTGATTTCTCAAAAGAAACCTTGCAGGCAAGAAGGGGCTGGAAAGAAGTACTCAAAGGCTTGAAAGGCAAGTACCTACATCCAAGATTACTCTATCCAGCAAAGCTATCATTTAAAATGGAAGGACAGATAAAGTGCTTCCCAGATAAGGTCAACTTAAAGGAATTCATCATCACCAAGCCCTTATTATATGAAATGTTAAAGGGACTTATCTATGAAAAAGAAGATCAGAACTAGGAACAGTAAAATCACAACAAATTCACAACTATCAACAAGTGAGCCTAAAAAAAAACCCCACGAAAACAAACTAAGCAAACAACTAGAACAGGAACAGAACCACAGAAATGGAGATCACATGGAGGGTTATCAGCAGGGAGAGGTAGGGGGAGAATGGGGGAAAAGTACAGGGAATAAGAAGCATAAATGGTAGGTACAAAATAGGGAGAGGTTAAGAATAGTGTGGGAAATGGAGAAGCCAAAGAACTTATATGTACGACCCATGGACATAAACTAAGGTGGGGAATGCTGGTGGAAGGTGGGGTGCAGGGCAGAGGGGAACAAAAGGGAGGAAAAAATGGGGCAACTGTAATAGCATAATCAATAAAACATATTTAAAAATTAAAAAATTCCATTCCTGAGAAAATTGAAAACATATTCAAACACAAATTATACACAAATGTTCACAGCAACATTTTCAGAACAGCCAAAAAGTGGAAACAACACAAATATCTATCAACTGATGATATGGAAGTAAAACATGGTACTATAGCCGTAGACAGGTGGTTCAGTTGGTTGGAGTGTATTCCTGTGCACTAAGATGTTGTGGGTTCAATTCCTAGTCAGGGCACATACCTCGGATTTGGGTTTGATCCTGGCTTGGGGCACATAAGGGAGGCAATCAATTGATCTCTCTCTCTCTCCCCCCCCCACCCCCTTCCCCCTTCCTCTCTTTCTAAAATCAATTTAAAAAACATTTCTGGTGAGGATTTTTTTTTAATGTGGTACGGTGTATCTATATAATAGAATGCTATTATTTGGCCATAAAAAGGAATGAAATACTGGCACATACTGCAGCATGTATGATCATTGAAAACATTATGCTAAGTGAAAGGAGCCAGATACAAAAAAGCACCATACTGGATGATTCCATTTAAGTGAAATGTCCAGAACAGGCAACTCCCTAGAGACAGAAAATAGATTAGTTTAGTGGATGCCAGGGGTTGGGGAAAGAAAGAATTGGGGCGTGACTGATAATGGATGTGGGTTTTCTTTTTGGGGTGATGAAAACATTTTAAAATTAGGTGCTGGTGAGATCGAACAACCTTGTGAATATATTAAAAACCACTGCATTATATACACTTTCAAAGGGTGAATTTCTAGTGCATTGTTGGTGGGATTGCAGACTGGTGCAGCCACTGTAGAAAGTAGTATGGAATTTCCTCCAAAAAATTAAAAATGGAGTTACCTTTTGAACCAGTAATTCCACTGCTGGGAATGTACCCTAAGAATCCCAAAACACCAATTCAAAATAACTTATGTACCCCTATGTTCATAGCAACGCCATTTACAATAAATAGCCAGGAATTGGAAACAGCCTAAGAGCCCATCAGTAGATAAGTGGATTAAAAAACTGTGGTACATTCACACAATGGAATATCATGTAATAGAAGAAAAAAGAAGGAATTCCTATCTTTTGTGACAGCATGGATGGAACTGGTGACTATTATACCGAGTGAAATGAGTCAGTCAGTGAAAGACAAATGAATACCATATAACCTCACCTATGAACAAAATAAGAGGAATCTAATGAACAAAATAATGAGTGAGATAGAACTAGAGGAATAGAATTATGAAGTAGACTGACAGCGAGAAGAGGGGAGGAGGGAGATAGGGACTATTTGAAAGAGGATGAAGGAATTCGAAAAACATGTATGAAGGACCCATGGACATGGACAATGGTGTGGGGATTTACTATGGAAGTTGGGAAAGGGCTGGGCAGAGAGGGGTGAAGGGGAAAATTGGGACAAGTGTAACAACATAAACAATAATAAAGTGAATTTCATGGTATATGAGTTATATTTTAAATAATTTAAGATTTTACTTTATGTATTTATGTATTTGTTTATTTATTTATTTATAGAGAGAGGGGAAGAGAAGGACAAAGAGAGGGAGAGAAACATCAGTGTGTGGTTGCCTCTTGTGCACACCCTACTGAGGACCTGGCCTGCAACCCAGGCATGCACCCTGACTGGGAATTGAACCAGTCACCCTTTGGTTTGTAGGCCCATGCTCAATCCACTGAGCTACACCAGCCAGGGCTATCTTAAATAAAATTTTAAATGAAGTTCTTTAAATTATCCCACAAATACTATTGTAATGTAAAGCCCTAACAAGGTCATTGTAGGAGCCAATGAATATAAAATGGATCAGGAAAATATTTAAAGGGAAAGTTAATATGGTTGAAGTGGCAAAATAATAGTATAACCTTATGAGTGGATTGGGTATGTAGAAATAAAAAAGTGAAGCTGAAAAAATCCATTATTAATGAAAAAAGTCTTTTGGATACAGAACAAGTTTAGATAAGAGCAGAGGAAAAATAAACTAATTCCTTATTTTGTAATTTTCCTTTATTTTATTATGACCCTGAATCACAACACCCCAGAGGCATTTTTAGAGCACAGGAAGGTTATAAGAATAGTATTATTATGATCCCATTTTATTTGCAATTGACAGAGATGCCCAGCTTTACACAGTAACTTAATGATGAAGCCAAGAAATTTCACTGGAGCCTTTCTCCTAATGCTTTACCTGCTTGCTACTTTCATGTTGAAAATATCAACTAAGTCAGCTTTAAAAGTGACATCATAGAGCCGTATTTGTATTCCTTGGTCTAAACTCATCAAGAATTACTGTTAAATATAAAAGCCAGTGTTTATTCCAGTTTGCATTCTTACATAAAGCTGTCTAAAAATTTTCTGGTTGGATGAGAATATTCCATTTTTGGCTCCCTAGGAATTAAAATTTTAAGTGAAATCAAAATGCTTCCTTAATCAAAGTTAAATAATAATAATAATATAATAATAATAACTCCTACCTAAATAATCAAGCCAGAATGAATGAATGAATGAAAACTTTTTACTACAGAATGTGAAGGACCAAGATCCTCTAATATAGCCATTGTCTCACATTGAACACAAGATGCAGACAATGATATCATCTCATTGGAGATTTACAGGAAGGACTTTTTGCAAGAGCGCTTTATGCAAATACCAGGACTTGTTTGTTGCTTACAAGCAAGGGTCAGCATCCTCATTAGCTCTGCCTTCCTGGGGACAAAAATCATAAGAAATATTTGCATAATGCTTTTCATATATTCATTGTACTGAACCCAACAACTCATGAGAGTAGAGACAAGGAATTCTTACATTATTATCCATTTTACATCTCAGGAAGCAGACGTTCAAAACAGGGAAGTGACTTGTCCGAAGCCACCAAGCTCATCAGTGACAGAGCTGGGTGGGACTCAAACCTGGGTCTTCTAATACCAGCTTCTGTCTTCTTCCCACTGCATTCCCTACTTCTCCAAGTAAGCTATGTCAGGGGCAGGCTTAGGCATTCCGCAAGAAGAAAGAATGAGAAGGAAAGGAAAGTAGTGAAGAACTAGAAGGGGACGATGATAGGGGAAGGAGGTGTTTTATTAGGAAGGAAGTCTAACCACTCTCAATCATCCCAAATGCCCCTTAAGTGTCACAAGTTTCTCTGCTGTAAATTAATTCTTTGCCCCTAGGTCTACAGCCACTGTTACAGAAAATCACTTTGGAGAGTTAAAAGTCTAAAAGAAAAATTTAAAGATTTTTCTCATCGGAGGTTCTGACAGCTGAACCTAGCCCATCCCACAAAGGCCCTTGGGAGTCGAAGAAAACAGTGAAGTGTGGGGGAATCAAGGGAAGAGGGTTTCGGCTGAGTGGGTGAGTAAGGCTGGGCTAAGGAGCTGGGGAGCCTGCGGTGGAGCTGTGGTTGGGGGATGTGGGTTTTGTGGCTAAACTTGAAGAAGTGGGGTAGGAAACGAGGATCTGGGCTGTCTGTCACCGTGGACTTTACAGGTCCAGGAGGGGTTAGGGGAGCTGAAGAGTTTGTAAGGCTAGAGAAAGACCAAGGAGGGTGCGAGGCTGGGTGGTCTGTGGGGCACGAGGTTGCAGGCGAGGTCCCTCTTGAACGCCTGGGATTGGATGCTCCAGTGAGTCCAGCCTCGGGAGACCCCTCTCCCCTCAAGCCCCGCCCACGACACCAGGCGTGCGCCGGGGAGCAGGGAGAGGGACGAGGCTGGAGAAGGAGGGAGGGGGAGAGGAGAGGCTCATGCACGCGCCTCACTCGCTGCCGGTGCGCGAGCAGCGCGTTCCCGCTGCCCGCGTCGCCATCTTTTCCCCCTCCGTCTGTCTGTCTGCCGTGGGCTTTGTCCGACTGCAGTGCCGCCCCTCGGCTCACCGCCATCAGCTGGGCCCGCAGCCTTACTTCGTCTGCCGGGGCGCAGTTCCGGAGAGCCCCGGCCTGGCCGGCCCAAGCTGCAACCCGGGGCCCATTGTCCCGCGGTCAGTCTGTCCGGAGGCGGGGCCCAGGGACCCGGAGCGCCGCGGAGCGCGGAGGCGCCGGGTAAAAAGACCCCCAGCTGCCCTACGGGGCCAGGCTGAGGATGCAGGGGCTCTTCAAGCCCCACTCTGGGTTACTGGCTGTGGGTCTTTTGTCTGTCCGTGTCTGGGGAGGGGGCTGGAGGCTTGTTCTGGCCTGGGGGGCAGCCCAGGCTCCGACCCACCCCCTGCCCTGGTTTCCCGAGACGGGGCGGGACCCAGCTCGCTCTCCACCAGCCGTTCCTCTTTCTCCCCTTTGGCCCGGAAGGGGCATCCCTGCAGCCGCCCTCCCCGTGTGGGCCCAGGTCCGGCTTGGCGGAGAACAGCCAGCCGCCCCGGCGTCTGACAGGCTGTGGAGGAGGGGGGAGGGGGAGGATGGGCGTGGGAGTGCAGACCCGGGTATCAGCCCCGTGTCGTGTCTTTCAGCGAGGCTTCTAAATTTAGATTTTGGAGGAGGCTGTGCAGTCTGAGGGTATATTTGCCGCCTTGTAAGACCACTGGCTTACTGGCTTTCGTCTAATAATTCCTGGGAATCTACCTGGCTCATGCTTGAAGAAGCCAAAGGGACCATCTCGACTGATTATACACATGCTCCAGACCAAACAGAACAGAAGTGGGAACAGGGTGAACAGTGAGACGACTATGTGACCAGCTTTCTTGTCCGCTCCTTTTTGGCAGATACCGATCACTGGGATTCAGGCGAGTTTACTTTCCTCCGTGGGAATCGCACCAGAGCTGGAGGTGGGAGTGCACCCTCTTTTCTTAAAGCTTCGATTTCATTCGTTTTTCTCTTTGCTGAAGTCTGTGATGTGTCCTGGAAGCTGCAACCTAACACTTGTGGGACAGCAGGGGCAGTGTTAAGGGGGAAAGTTGCCCCCCTCCACCAAGGACTCAACCTCTTTCTAAAGAAAGACAAAGCTGCCTTCCTTTTTAAATAGAATCACTTGTAGAGTTGAATCTCACCGTTTACCTTTCTTCCCGTCCTGGTTTTCTCCGAGATGGTGATGTTCAGGCAGATATCCATTTACATTTTTGTGTTGGTTTCAGGTTCGGGCTTGGGAACTAAGGCAGTATTAAAAGTAAAACTGTGTGAGTGACATTTAGGGCAGTGTGTCTATGAATTTTATTAGCTTTTAATGCCCACAAAGCAGTTGTCTAACCCCTGAGATCTTGTGTGTGGTCAAGAATACTTTCAATACTAGTTATTTATTTTCAAGAATCCTATAACCTACAGGCTTTCTCCCTCAGGGAGGGAAAGAATATTTGCAGAATTTTCCCTTAATCCCTCAGGTGTGAGGTTCCAGTGGGTACCATCTGGCCAGTTCCCCGTTTGGCCACTAGGAGGATTGTGAGATGCAGTGGACATTGCCAATTTAAATATGCAGATGCCCATCTGTTTCCGACTTGTGGCTTTAGTATTGAACTGTTGTCTTACCAAGATGATCTAAATAGAGCCTGCCTCAAATTATTCGGCCTTCCTTCAGAAGAATCTTTATTATCTTTATCTCACAGTTTCAATTTCTAATCCTCATGGAGAGGAAATTTAAAGATTAGTTAAGATTTCGTATTTTCCTTATACAATAGAGAGGTGTAGCTCTGCAAATTTTAGAAAAATGAAGGACAACCTGCATTTTGTTCAGTTTTCCACTTTGCAATTACACAGACTTACAGGAAAAGTGTATGTTAACCAAAGTGTAATATTCGTTCACTGCTTCCATTAATAAAGTAACTACTTGGTTAAAAAGAAATGATCTACACAAAATTCAAAATAGAGAACACATATCATTAGCATGAGCAGTAAGCCTTCTAAATAGTTAAACTTGATTTTTATGTATATTTGGAGTTTTTTTTTTTAATTAAAGGTCTGAAAAAGAACTGTGTTTGATATGCAGATATGATAGAAGACTGCCTGAAAGCTGCTTCCTTTGCCACTTCCTGTGGAGGCCTGTCTTTGCCATTTGCGGTTTCTTTCTTCTTTTGGTAAGGGGAGGCAGGATCTGATTACAGGTCTGAGGTCCTTTCTAGTTACATAGAGGAATTAGTTGGCATAACAGGAGGTGAGTCTTCACTAACTGGATGGAGTGCAAAGTATAGCTAGTAGTAGCCTCCCATAATGCTTCTTAAAGCAATGAATTACAATTTTCTATTTGCTCATTCAGTGTAAATACAATTTGAGAAGGCAGGGACTGAAAGAAAACTTAAGGGGTGACCAGATCCATATTCTTGTCTTTGGTAGGAAAAAGAATCTATCTCTTTTTAATCTGTGTCTGTTTATTAATTTTATCTTTCAAAGAAAATTTCACAGCTTCCAGTACTAATTCATTTCAGACTCTCTAACAACACTTACTGCTGGGAAAGTCATAACTAACCAGGACACTTCAGACTTAAGTATCTGCTCCCTTCTATTTCAGGGGAGCAGGTGCATGTCTCCACAGCACTTCTCATCTGGGAAGCTTTTCTATTTCTCCCACTGATCTCTTTGCCACATAGAGGCTGGACTGAGAAGAGGCACTGAAGTTGTTACCTTTGACCACTGGTCTAGAGCATGCGACCAGGTTGATATTTCACATTGGGGTGCTGAATTAGTACTCAAGAATGTGGGCAGCACCTGGCTCTTCCGGTGAGAGGTCCTCTTCAACATTGGAAGTCTGATTTGCTTCAGTGCCCTGTCATCCACAGTGCCTGCCTCACTAGGGAGGGGCTCTGTTCCCTGTGGTGTTTGGAGACATTCCCTGTCTCAGTGAGGTGATGCCATTGTTACCTCCAGGCGAGATAACTTTGTGAAAAACACCTGGAATCTCCCATTGGTGTATATTGCAGGGCTTGACTTCCAGTGGGCATGTGAGCTGCTACCCTCTTTAGCTTTTTTTGCTTCATTTTACAATCAGGGAGCTTATTCCTTTGAGCTCACAGTACTACTAACGCTGGTTGCCTGAGTTTTTTGCTTCCTTTTCTATCCTGTGATCTTGATCACAATTGCTGAACAGTATTCTGGATTCCACAGACAGATGTAGAGTGGGGTTCTGTAAATCCTTTGAAGAAGTCCCCTCTTAAACTTCTTGGGACCTTATTGTCATACTATAGATGTATTCATTTGTTTCTTTCTTTAATTAGTTCAATTATTTATAACTGGTGAGTTTTATATGGTTAAGAACTATTTTTTAAAATACTTTCATTAATTTTGTATAATACCTGGGCAACATGACATGTGCTAACAATATCCTTTTTATTATAGGTCGGCACCCTGCAAGGAGGTAGTAAGATATCCAGTTGTGAAACTGGGAAAGGCCAGAGCTCTTGGATTAGGGAAACATGTCCCGTCGGAAACAGACAAATCCAAATAAAGTTCACTGTGAGTACTGGGACTTTTTCTTCTGGAATCTGGGAACATTGAGGGTTGGAATGGAAGAGTAATCTGAATTTTAGGTTAGAGGCTCACACTAATTTGTGAAGAAAAAAGTGTTAAAGGGGTTGAACATGATGGATTTAGAGTGTGTTTGGTTGCTGTAGAAGGTGTTAGGAACTGTCTTGGGAGTAGGTGCATTTGATTCATCCTTAGCATTCATATTAATAAACATTTATAGGGTATCTGCTCTGCGAAAAGACTTGTGCTAGATGCCCGGGCTATAAAATAACATAAGGATGTATAAGACTATAATGTAGTAACAGATACAGTGTGTATGTATGTGTGTGTATTATATATATACACACAATATATATAATATATTATATTATGATAGTATATGCTAAGTGTCAAATAGTGATGCTACAGACTGTGTATACTACAGAAGTTAAGAGGAGGAAAAGAACTTTGTAGACTGAGATAGCAAGGGAATGCTTGATGGCAAGAGACCCTGGATAATGAACTTGAACTGGGTTTTAGAAGGTAGAAAGTGACTTTTTAAAAATAAGAAAGGGAGAGGTAAAATCAGTTAGGGAAAAAGATATGAGTAAAGATACAAGTGGGGATACATGTGATATGTTTAGGAGACAAGGAGACTTTGGATGAAGCATTTGTCCATAAGTCATAGGACATGAGGTTGGAGACGTTTAACCTATATTGTAGAGGCCTAAAAGCCAGGCCAAGCTCAAACTTCCTTCTGTAGACTGAAAGGAGCTACTGACAGTTTTTAAGCAGGGAGAGTGGAATGACTTTTAGAATGCAGTATTTTGGGATGGATCACGTTAGGGAGAGACTGGTAACAGGAAGACCAAGTGTGCACTATTGCCTTGCATCATTTCTCAACAGTTGGATGTATGTCTTATTTTGGTATTTGGATCGTAAACTTTCAAGAGGGCAGAGACCAAGTCTCATGTATATTTCCTGCTATACCTCTCAACCTCTAGCACTGTTCATAGTGGGTGTTTCAGTACCTTAAAGTATCTTATAAAATTAACGTATCTACGTAGATTTGAGATAATGAGTTTCCTATGACCTGGGGAGATGAGCATCCTCACCCAAATATTTATAAAAGAAACGAATAGCTCCCTATTATGGAGAATTGACCAAATAAAGTACAGCAACATTTGAAGAGAATTCAGTGGTATAACATTTGAAAGATATTTTTAAAGAGGAAAGAAACCCTACATTTGAGATTAGACAGAGTTAAGAGGATCAAAGTTTCTTTAAAAATATACTGTGTGCAAGGCTTTGTGTACCTTATCTTATTGGGTAATTTCAAGAGTAGGAGAGAAAACAGTAGGAGCTGAAGAATTAAGAGGACTTGAACATCTTGTAGATAATGAAATTAGGGTAGCAAATCTCCGTATGTCATGAAAAAATTTATAAGACAGGACAAGTTGAGTGCTCCCAGGAATGTATTCTAGGTGGGTATGGAAGGCTGCTTAATACAAAGATGAGTGGTTTAAGAAGGCTTTAGAAATTGCTGCTAAACAGTAAAACTTAGTGGGGCTGAATGTGAGGATTGATAGGAAAGAAAATGAAGTGTTCTAGCACAGGTAATCCAACACAGTGGCTTCGGAGGATTGTCTTCTCTCTGGTTGAAAGTGTGTATTGACTGATAAAAGACACTGATATGACCCCTAAGAAGGCAGGGCAGGAAAGGTACTCTTCCTAGAGAGAGATGTTGGGTTCATGAATAAGGCAACCATAGGAGCTGAGCATTTACCTATACAAACCTTCTGTCCAGAGTGATTGGTTAGATTTGAGGAAGGGTGATAGGTGGATGATGGTGATTGTGGTCAGGCCAGGGGGTTGTGTGATGTATGCCTTTTTCCATGTAGCATATACCGTGTTTTGCTGTATATAACGTACACCCACGTTTTAGTACTAATTTCCGTGTATAATGCACATCCTTGTTTTTCCCTCAACAATTTGAGCAAAAAAGTGTACACTATACACAGCATACTACAGGTATCCATCAGCTGCATCTCCTCCCACTATATTCAGTCAGACCAGGTTGAGCTGGTATTAGAGTCAGACAAACAGGTGGACAACCAGACCATGGAGAAAGAGAAAATATCACACATCCACAGCTGCAGAAAAGCAGTTTCCAGAGCGAGGGAACATTGTATTGTGGTGGAGTGGGTGGGACTTTGCGGCCTCTGGTAGCGACATGAAGAGGGCTGTGAACAGAAATGTTCAGCTGCAACTAAAAGGCAGGCCCAAGGGAGGGGCTGCTTTCATCGACACATCTGGGCAGGAACTGTGAGGGCTTCTTAGGTGCTGTAGTGGGCTTGACCGAAGAACACACAGTGGGATTTGCTGATCTCTAAGACCTTCTATTTATTTACTATTTGGGAACTGAAGCTGATCCTACCTTTAAAATAAAAATTATTTATTTTTAGAGAGATAGGAAGGGAGGGAGAAAGAGAAGGAGAGAAATCTCAATGTGTGAGAGAGACATGGATCTGTTGCCTCTTGCAAGCCCCCAATTGGGGGCCCAGCCCGCAACCCAGGCACATGCCCTGACTGGGAATGGAACTGGGGACCTTTCGGTTCACAGGCTGGTGCTCAATCCACTGAGCCACACCAGTCAGGGCCCTGCCTGTTTTGAAAGGACATCTTCTCGTTGCCCATGACAATAATGGTAAGTAGAGATTAGTAATTTCAGTCTTCTGACCACTTGCATATCCTATCCCCTTGCAGTGAAAACAAACCAATCAAATATATTGAATTTAATGCTGCTCATCTATTTAAAGTAAATGGAATGGACTCAAGGTCTGGGAGGCAGGAAAGTCTGCAGAAGCTCTGCTTCAATATCAAAGCCAGTCGGCACTCGAGCTGAGTAATGGCTGAGCTCCATTCGATCTGCCTTCTGGGAAGAAGATTATGTGGCCTGAAGCTCAAAGCCCATCTAAAAGAATATATTAAGAATCCCACTGCTGTAGCATGGTAGCATTCATCCAATCCACTTTAGAGGCCAAAGGGCAGGCTGCTCTGACATTTACTTGGCTTTCCTCAGGACTGTCTCTGTATCTCAGAAATATCCAGGCAGATTCTTGTGTTTTACCCAGTTCATTGATAGACTTGTTGAGAGTTTTTGCAAGAAAAGCCCAGAATTGTTAGTCACAGATAAACTGCTAATGGGCTGAAATCTGTTAGACCCTTTTTCCATTCTTTCTCATCTCACCCTTCTGAGTGTAAGTTTTTGTCAGCTGTTTCTGGAGAGGTTGAAAATGAGAGCCTTGAACACTTTCATTTGGTGTGTTTATACCAAGCAAACCACTAAGGAAGGGAAAACTTTTTCTTAAAAGTTTCTGTTTTCAGATTGCAACGTACATATTAAAAACTTCCAACTAAAATTAAAAGCTTTGCAGCTTTTTCAGAGAAGAAGGGGAAAAAAGCCTTTGTAGTCCCTTCTCTTCTAGAAAGTGCAACTTGTTTTATCCTCATTCATTCTGTGAGCTTCCCTGTGAGGTAAATGGTTATGTTCCCAACATGTGATGACACGGGGGGTTACAGAGATTGTCAGCTCGAAATGGAATCCTCTCTCCCAATACCAGCTTATTTTTTTTGAATTTCACATCTGCTCTGTTAGAATATGTTTCGCTGCTATACTTAATTTCATTCAGCTAAAACTGCATTTATGAGGCGGGCAAAATAGGTTTACAGTTGTGAGTATGTGAAACACAGTTTATTCTTGTGGTGTTATTTATTAACTATTGTATTATTTTCTGTACAAATAACTGTAAACCTACTTTTGGCCACCCCTATATTTAACTGCACCAAGGACTCAAGAAAGAGAATTTTAAAATCTTTGTCTTTCCAGTAACTTTCATTCCAGGCTTCTCTTCTGTTCTGCAAACCCGCTTGCATGGCCTTGTTTTCATCTGGTCTGAAGAACCTTAGCCAATCAAACAGTATCTTGATTTCATACTAAAAAAAGGAGAGGTGGCACCTTGCTTTTTTACTGTGGGAGCTTAGATGACTCGTTTTCAACTATTAATAGACAAATACCCACATTAGAGAAGATGGTTGCCCTACATTAACATGTGGAGTTAGAGGATTTTTTTAACCCACTCCAACAGTCTCAAGATAGAAGGAAATAATAATCCTATGTTACACAAGCAGGCGATTGTATAATGCTTCTTTAATCACTAGTATCTCTATGAATTACATTATACTTAATTATGACATACTTTTAACAAGTATCACCATCTGCTTGTGAAAGGATAATTCTGGATAGCTAGATTTTCAGGATTAGGTAAAGAATGACTACTGAGAGCTCATTCATTTATCTTTTCCTATGAGTTCTGTCAAAATCATGTCTTTTTTTTTCTTGATTTTTATATAGTTTGCTCTGGTTAATGTTTAAAATAGGAGTGGCCCTGAGAAATAAAGTTTACCTTAGCCTTTTTTCTCAAGGCAGAATAAAATATAAAATCACAGTTGTTCTCTCCAAACTGCCAAAAAGGAGTGACAGAATCAATTTATCCCAACCGTCCTAGGTGAGCAAAAAGTCCTGGATGGGGAAGTTGTATGGAACAGACTCTTCTCTGTTCTGTGAAGGCCTAAATATTTAAACAGAACATTTAGATAGAAAGAAGATTTAAGCTCCAGTTGATAGAGACCAAACTGAATTACTAGCCGATATTGAAAGGTACATACATTTTTAGATACCCTTTTACTAATCCAGTGGGTGATTCCTTAATAAGGAGTGGGAAAGTATACGAGGTCTGTCCGGAAAAAAATCCAGCCGTTGTTAATATAATGATAATGCTTTGCGTGAAATTGATGTAACCTAGAGAATGGACTGGAATGCGCATTTGTGAACAATGATGACTTCACTGTACTAGTCAGTGGGGGTGGCAGATACCGTTGAGTGGGCATCTGTACTATGTGGCTGTCACATTCAAAATGAGCGAGTAGAGCAACAAATCTGCATCAAATTTTGCGTTAAGCTTGAACATTCCTCCATAGAAACTATTCAGATGATTCAGAAGGCCACAGTTATGGGCATTTGGTGATTGGCAGCTTCATCACAACATGCCCGTTCATACATTATGTCTCATGCAGAGTTTTTTGGTGAAACATCAAATCACCCAGGTCACTCAGCCCCTATAGCCCAGATTTGGTGCCCTGTGACTTCTGGCTTTTCCCAAAACTAAAATCACCTTTAAAAGGGAAGAGATTTCAGACCCATCAGTGAGATTCAGGAAAGTATGACGGGGAAGGTGATGGTGATTGGGAGAACTGTGTGAGGTCCCAAGGTGCCTACTTTGAAGGGGACTGAGGCATTGTTGTTCTGTGTACAATGTTTCTTGTATCTTCTTCAATATATATATCTATTTTCATATATTATGGGTAGGTACTTTCTGGGCAGACCTTGTATATTGTTAATATGCTATCAACCTAGCTGGTTTCTGGCTAGGTTTCTTTAGAGTTGAACAGCATCACTGCTGAGAGTGATTAGCCCCTTGATTATTATTTATAAGCTAGTACATAACTTGTTCCGTAGTGCCATATATGCCTGTAGTCACCAGGTCCGAAACATGCATCTACCCAGAAGAATTCAGTAACCATTTCAGTTGGCATGGCTGTGTGGTTATGGTGGGACCAACATGGAGAAGTTAAATATTTTACTTCTGCAAATAAAGAAGAGAAGACACAACAACACAGAATTCATATTTTGCTTTCTCTAGCAATAATTTGTATCAAGCATGTCATCTTGGATTTTATGAAAATGGACTTAAAGCAGCTTATTTTTCCACTCCTTAAGGGCTGTGTGGTTGTAGTACATTTGAACTCTCACCCAGGCATGGTACTACCACATGGTATCATAACCATCAAAATGATGGCTCCTTTTGTCATGTACTGGCCCTAAGAAGGTTATTTTGGTATTTGAATTGTGTTTATCAGTTTCCATGATCCGAAGGTAGCAGTAACACTAAGATCGGAGCCACTCTTCTCACAGAGACAGCATAACCACTGATAAGCTGCCTGGCCTTCTGCTTACATCTCCACTAGAAAGCAGTTTAAAAATATGGATATTAGAGTTGGGGTAGACCTGGGTTTGAAAACTTACTTCCACCATAGACCTTAGTTTTCTCCTAAGTAAAATGAGGGTAGTAATACCTACCACATACAATTTTACAGAGAATTAAGGTAAGGTAACAACTATAAAGCACTTAACATAGTGTCTGGAGCTAGGAAGTGCCAAATACTATTATTAGTGTTCAACACTTTACATATAAAGTGTTCAACACTTTACATATTCATTAGTGTTTACACTCAATGAATATTTGGTGAACGAATGCCTAAGCAATCACATGAAGCCTAATTCACATCAATTTTTCAGTGCCTAAGGACTAGTAGTACAGACCAACTGACCTGTTCATTTCTCCTACATCATTGTCTCCTGCCTTGGAACCTGAGCCTGTTTACTTCCCTTTCTCTCCTCAGTGAGAAAGCGCTGTTGGTCTGTTGCCAAACATTTCACTAGGGCTTTTTATTATTCTCTCATGGCGGCTGGAGAATGGGGACTGTAGTTTCCACTCTGACTGAGATAATGGAAACCTCAAGAAACCCAATTCTCTGTTCTCCTTATGCCTGGCCTCTTGGAAATAAAAGAGCACTTAAATGTTAACTCTTCAGTAACCACACAGATCCCAGGCAGAGTTCATTTAAAAAAAAACAAACAAAAAACACACATTGTTGGGTCATTGGACTAAGGACACTGATGGCATGTTTCAGGAAGTTTGTTCCTCGGCAGAAATGGGTTCATAGATTACCTGTCCTCCTTTTAATCCATTATTCAACTAGTTGTGGATTTGCTTACGGCTAATTCTGATAGACTTGAGAAAGGGAGTCAAGGAAGAACTTCCAGAGTGTGCCTTCGAAGAGAGGATGAAAGATGGGATTAGATACTACTATCTGGATGGATTACTTGAAGCTCTGCTTTAATAGTCTGAAATAGACACAGACCCAGGGCATAATGGGAGTACAAGGGGCACATATTGTGCCCAGATTTGTTGCCCTATTTTTATGTCTCCCTTTGCTTCTTAATACTGTCTACCCAATTCTGATGGAAGGTTATAGATGGAACTGAGATTCTGAAGCTAAATTTGTAAAGTAGGAATTGATCACCTTTTGAAAATGAGTCAGGATTAGGAGGATTTAAGGGAAGCAAATGATGCTTTCTGAAGCATCTGGCTTACTGCCTAGGAAGAGTAGCCGCACCCAGAAACAGTTGTAGGCTACAAGCTGCCTTGGAGATGAATGACTCCACCACAGGGTACCTGCCTGTCTCCTGCTTTTGAATGGTCTGACTTTCTAACCAGCTTGCCTGGGGATGTGCTGCCCAGCTGGTGGCCTGACTATTTTTCCTTGTGACCACCAGGGGATCAAGTATTTGCTGGGCTAGAAGAGCAAGCCCGCCAGGCGATGATGAAAACTGATTTTCCTGGAGACCTTGGCAGTCAGCGACAAGCTATCCAACAACTAAGAGATCAGGACTCCAGTAGCAGTGAGTTCTGCACCTTCTGGTAATGACTCAGGGCAATGGGAGAAGAATTATCACAGTGTGTGTGCTCTGGGGATTGTGCATGGGGTTGGGAGGAAGACATGAAGAAGGAGACTTGTGGATCCTCAGTGTTCCCAAAGGTGTGCTAAGGTGTACTGGCATATGCTTACCCAGGGAGAGAACAGGCTTGGTGTATGGTGTTTCTTTTCACGCATGGACTGCTGTACTTGGCGCGGTGCCGTACACAGATAGGCTTGTGATGATTGTGATAGACAGGGGCATAGGAGTAATCAGTGCCTAAACTGCCCCTGAGTCAGGTCAAGTGAAAATTTTAAAAATCCCTGCCTCCTTGGATATATTTATTCATAATTAGTAAAATGGAAGAGTGGCATTAATGAAACTTTTGCTCGAGGGCCTAGTTTTAATGTTATTCAGGAGACATTGCATACTGATGAGATCATGCATCATATGAAATGCTAACACCAAGTCTTCCCTTCCCACACCGAGTCCTAAGGAGATCCCTGTGGTTAAGAGATGGAAAAGACAGTGGCTGGTAGCCGGTTGAGCCTTGTGGACCGCCTGTTCCATGACCTGCCTGAATAAATACACTTTGAGATGTGTTAGTTTCTATGATGATTTCCATACTTTACTAATCTCATCCAATACTGGTTATTATTAGTGTCAAATCAGAGACATTTCAGATTTTTCTCCACATTTGGGGTTGAGGAAGAATGAAGAGGGACAGAGTTCTGCAACCTTCTAGGAGCTACAGTTTCCACTCAAACTACTAATTTAGCAAAAAAATAATAACTTAGCAATTAATGACTCAGGTAGAGAAAAATGAACCCAGATATTTTTACAAAACCTGTGAGAGCCACCAGTTTGAGTAACAGGTGGGAATGGCGATGTCTATAAAAGCCTGATGGGTTTCCATTCCGGAGCAGATGCATCACTCCTCTGGATAGCACACTAATTCTTTTTTAAGTCTTTCTTGTAGAGACATGTATTTGGATTTTTGATAAATTACAAAAATATGTTTGATACATATGTTGTCTTAGACTAAGTTTACAAGTAGTGCAGATAAGCTGGTGAGAAAATATGGTCTGATTTAACCTGTGCCAATCCTTCATTACTGAGGTGGATTCAAACTGAGGCGGGCTGGGGAAGAAGGCATGCATACCATACCAAATCCAGTACACCAACCAAGTGGGGTATCTAACAGAGATACGCTACTAACAGATGATTTAGTTACACTTTCTTAGGAACAAAGGGAATATAACCAGTTTTGCCTAGATACTGGTGCATTTAGAAATTGTGCAAGGGATAGAAGAGAGAAGACAAGAAACACTGTTAGCTAGGAAAGCTGAGTCCCACTGCTGATGCAGGGACTGGCGAAACTCTGGCCTGTGTTTCTCTCTTGCTCACAGTCAGACCCAGGGCTCCAGGATGCAGGTGGGGTTGGGAAGGGGCTGGAGTGTGGCAGCTTCCCTAGGCCTAGCTTCCTCTTGTGGTCTTCAAGGTACTAGCACTTCTTTTTCTCCTTTCAGAAAGCACTCCCTTTGTTATTGTGGGTTTCTTTCTTTCTTTCTTTTTTTAATTCCCTTTCTTATAAGAAATAGTGTAGAAAACCAGCTCCCAATAAACCTTGAAGTGCCCCTAGCCACAGACAGACCTCCCCTCAGCTATATCCTGCCCCCTAAACTAAAACACTCAATTCTTACTTTAGCCACAATAAATTATATTTCATTCTAAAGTAAAGAATAACCTGTTCCCTCTACTTAACACAGCCAGTCATCCATCAGCTAATCCAAAGAACCAACAGAAACAATAGATTTATTTAGCCTAGAATGCTGAGTTTCCAGCAGAGTAATAACACAATAAGTCAAATACCACTGCAAACTGCCTGAGGTTGTTTGCTATACTAATTTTTCCACTGTACTGAACAGTCCTTTCCCTATAAAGTGACATCACTTTAACCTAATTTACTGCTGTCTCCCTTATTGATTATGGGAAAGAAAAACTTGGTGTTTCTTTAAGTATGCCTTGGAGCTTGTTGGGAGGGATAAATTAGGGGGACTCAGAAGAGAATAGTTTATGTGATATCATGGAGAAATTGTGCAGGGGGTTTTGGAGAAAAGTATGTTAAATCAGTGAGAAGTGTTGGTAAATCGGAGGTGGTGTGTCGTGGGAATGAGCATGGTGTGAGGTACATGGGAGGTGTGATTTGAAGTATGAGATATTTGGGAGTCATGTGTAAGAAGTTACTATTTTATGATGATGCACAGGGCCCGATAACCATTTTCCAATGCGGTTTTGCCTCAGATTTTCTCTGTAGTGTGTATATGGCATTATAAAAAACACCTGTAGCTTACTTCCACTTAATGTGATTTGAACCCAACTAAACACTGATTCAAACTATATTATGGAAGATCTGAAAATGTTTTCCATTATAGCTGCAAACTCCAGGGTGGGAAGCAACTCAAGATGTATTCGTGCAAAAATCAGAACAAGTGACCAGTTTGTGTGTTCCAGGTGACAGTGAAGGTGACGAAGAGGAGACCACACAAGATGAAGTCTCTTCCCACACATCAGAGGAAGATGGAGGGGTGGTCAAAGTCGAAAAAGAGTTAGAAAATGCAGAACAGCCTCTTGGTGGGAACGAAGTGATAGAGCATGAGGCAAGTGACAAATGGCTCCTGAGTCTAGAAACCCCTTACTCTTCTACTCAGCCCGGATGCCTCCCGGCCGTGTATAACAGTCTCACCTCTGACAGTCCTCCTGGGCCTTCATTGTGAAGCCTCGCATCCTTCATAGCACTAGTTACGTAAACCTCAGACACACAATTCTTAACGCACCCAGCTTTCCTTTTCCACCTACATGTCACTACACCCATGTATAGCTCTCCTTTCTAAAGTGCCCCACTTCTTTCCAGACAGAATATCCACCTTTGCAAAACTATCGGCTGACTTCCTGAGGCGTGCACTCGAGGATGCTTGCAAATTTAAGTCAAAGTTTTACCTCACTAAATTGTTTCCTGAAGATTCCTGTAAGAAGCATGGCAGGAGGGGACCTAATCCTCTCTCTACAGAGTTTAATTTGTGAGGGAAATAGCCAAGCTCTCTCTGGGGCAGTTCTATGCCCTCATGGCAGGAAGCCAGGGAGAAAATGAAGATGGGTGCAAATGTAATTCCCATCCCTCTATTGGTTTTTACTTTGGTCCATGTGGAAACCTAAGAATACTGTGTGATATCAGGTTGTGTTTTTTTATAGCAGGGTACCCTGTAAAAAGGAGAGGCAAGGGAAGAGACTGGTCAACAGTCTTCCTGAATTGCCTGCTTATTGAATTGCAGGTCACAGAGAATTTGAATTCGGACCCTCTACTTGGACTCTGCCAGTGTCCCCTCTGTCAGCTAGACTGTGGGAGTCGGGAGCAGCTGATCGCTCATGTATACCAGGTATGACACGGAGAGTTGTGTGCTCTGGGGCTCAAGTGCCGGCAGCTGGTTTAGCTTTGCCTCCAGCTCCCAGAGGAACCTTGGTTGTTTCTGTCATTAAGACTCCACCCCAGTCCTTAGAGCATTTTGGAGCATAAGTGGAATATTTGGATAAATATTTTCTGGGGTCCCAGACAGACATACTATGAAAATTAAATACTATTTTTTAAATTACTTAATGCATATTTTAAATAGTGGAATAGAAACTAACATTTGCAAATAATGAGGGCTTTGTTTTAAAGACTTTATTTTATTTTATTTTATTTTTTAGACAGAGGGGAAGGAAAGAAAGGAAGAGAAACATCAATGTGTGGTTGCCTCTTGTGCGCCCCCTACTGGGGACCTGGCCTGCAACCCAGGCATTTGCCCTGACTGGGAATTGAACCTGTAATCGTTTGGTTCTCAGGCCGGCGCTCAGTCCACTGAGCCACAGCAGCCAGGGCAAAGGCTTTGTTTTAAAGAAGAAAAAATGAGTTAACATAAATGTTTCTGAAATACTGGAGAAAGTTAGTATAAATTAGGGGACCAGAATAAGACAGACTTTTGTGTTTTTTTTCCCCTGATGCAGTCACAGAACCCCTGTGCCTTGTGAGGCTGTATTGAGAAGACATCAGCACTCAGAGCAGCCTGGGTCATAGCATAAAGATAGATAGTTTATGAGGAAATGCATTTCTTCAAAAGACTGTTTTTAAAAAATTGAAGGAAAGATGGGACACTTAAATACCTTTTGGATACCAGTCTTCCCAGTTAGCTTCTAGACTGGCTTTCGTTGCTCGCTTCCCATGGACTTGTCCCTGCACAATGCGAGGCAAGCAGTCAGAGAGAAATTATCCTGAGCATTCACTCCTCACAGGCCCTGTAGATGACTCTGGAGCTGCACTGTGCCTCAGTTTGGCCACATGACCCAGAATGTAGTCAGAAGTCAGACTAATGAAATGTGAGCAATGCTTTGAATGGCCCAGCCCTTCTGAAAGCCCGTTAACACGAGAGACTGGTACTTTCCCAGGTGCTGAACAGGGAGAATAGTCGCAAGTCCCTTGTTTTCTGAGACTAAGGAAAGGGGGTATGTCCCAGAAAGGAGTTCCTGAGTGGGTGTAGATTATCTTGGGGTGGTGTGAGTTGACAGATTAAAACTCTGTTTTACAGCACACTGCAGCAGTTGTGAGCGCCAAGAGCTACATGTGTCCTGTATGTGGCCGAGCCCTGAGCTCCCCTGGGTCATTGGGTCGCCACCTCTTAATCCACTCAGAGGACCAGCGGTCAAACTGTGCTGTGTGTGGAGCCCGTTTCACCAGCCATGCCACGTTCAACAGGTTAGCTGGGCACCTGCCCCTCTGGTGTTGGGAACAAATTACTGGGGGTGGGTTCTGCTTTCTCAAGTCACAGTAAAGGCTAGAGATTGGTAATGCAAAGGAACTGATTCTTGGCTCTTTGGAATTACAAATAATGAGGCCAGTAGAGCCCATTCCATTAGCTATCCCCAAAGGAAAATTAATTCCCATTTCTTTTCCCTATCAGAACAGTATTTTCATCTAGAAAGAGATGTAGGGAAGTCCAAGAACGTTCACGATAAAGCATGGAGAAAGAAGTTAAAGAGTGCTAAGAGGGCCCTAATGTGAGGACACAGCCTTTGCTGTGTGCTGTGTCTCAGGAAGACTGGAACCTTGTGACTGAGTCCTAGTCTGGTTTGCTAGTGTACAGTGCAGCGTTGCCCAAGGTGGGAGGAGGCTGGGCCAATGGACTGCACCTCCTGAAGGCAGGACTACCCTCTTCCACAGCAGGACTCTCTTGCACATCTCTGACCAAATGCCACCATTCTGGCTTGCATGAAAAGGGCTCATTTTAAGAGCCCATCTGGTTTCTAGTGACTTGCTGTGGCCGTTGGTTCGGTCTCTAAATCCAGGTGGGCTTTAAAACTTGCTACACACCCTAGCTCAAAGAAGAGCAGGGGTGAAGAAAAAGAAGAGGTCTCCCAAGCACTCAAACTGACCTAGTGGTGAACTTGGAGCAACTGGCCTAGTAGAACAAGGGTAAGTCAGAACATCTGAGCCTTGCTAGAAGGTGACACTAACCATCCAAAATTTTTGCTTTCCAGTGAGAAACTTCCTGAAGTACTTAATATGGAATCCCTACCCTCAGCCCACAGTGAGGGCCCCTCCAGTGCTGAGGGGAAGGACATTGCCTTTAGTCCTCCAGTGTACCCTGCTGGAATTCTGCTTGTGTGCAACAACTGCGCTGCCTACCGTAAGCTACTGGAAGCCCAGACCCCCAGCGTGCGCAAGTGGGCCCTTCGTCGACAAAATGAGCCTTTGGAAGTACGCCTGCAGCGGCTGGAACGAGAGCGCACAGCCAAGAAGAGCCGGCGCGACAACGAGACCCCTGAGGAGCGGGAGGTAAGGCGCATGAGGGACCGCGAGGCCAAGCGCCTACAGCGCATGCAGGAGACAGATGAGCAGCGGGCACGCCGGCTGCAGCGGGATCGGGAGGCCATGAGGCTCAAGCGGGCCAATGAAACCCCAGAGAAGCGGCAGGCCCGGCTCATCCGGGAGCGCGAGGCCAAGAGGCTCAAGAGGAGACTGGAGAAAATGGACATGATGTTGCGAGCTCAGTTCGGCCAGGACCCTTCTGCCATGGCAGCCTTAGCAGCTGAAATGAACTTCTTCCAGCTACCTGTGAGTGGGGTGGAGTTGGACAGCCAGCTCCTGGGTAAGATGGCCTTCGAGGAGCAGAACAGCAGCGCTCTGCACTGAACCACAAACACCCTCCTACCTGCCCTCCCGCTCACCCAAGCCCACCGGATCAGTGCTGCAGCCACCCACAGGGCCATGTCTTTGCTGCCAGAGGAAGGCCCAGGTTTGTTACAGGTGGACCTGTGCACCCCTTGCATGTCAGAACAGGATGATGGGGTCAGGAGGGACCCAGCTCAAGGCTGGACCAGGGAGCAGGCACTCCAGAGAACTGGACTCCTCAGCCCACTGCTGCAGGGCATGTTGTAGGACTGTGGGGCCCCAGGGTGGCCCACGCAAATAAATTAATTTTATCATTAGTGGCCCTTTCCTGCTCTTCTCTCAATATCAGTCTAGCAAATGAAGGGGTCTGGGAGAGAGCCAGGTGGAAGTTTTCAGGCAGTGACTTCTAGGGGTTGTCCCTTCTCAGAGGGAGGGTGCACCTCAACTTAGGCTGTCCAAGCAGATCCCTAGGTATCTGGGCCTTTACAAATCGATGAGACCCAGGGGCTATTAAAACTTAGCTTACGTTTTCCAAACTCAGTAGATGCCTTTCCTCATAACTAGCATTTTCTAAATATATATTTTATTGATTATGCTATTACAGTTGTCCCATTTTCCCCTTCACTCCCCTCCATCCTGCATACCCCCTCCCGCCCACACTCCCCCCCTTTAGTTCAAGTCCGTGGGTCATAATTATAAGTTCTTTGGCTTCTACACTTCCCCTACTATTCTTGCCCTGCCCCTATTTTCTAACTACCATCTATGCTACTTATTCTCTGTACCTTTTCCCCCTCTTTCCTCCTCCCACTCCCCTGTTGATAAGCCTCCATGTGATCTCCATTTCTGTGGGTCTGTTCCTGTTCTAGTTGTTTGCTTAGTTTATTTTGTTTTTGTTTTAGGTGTGGTTAATAATTGTGAGTTTGCTGTCATTTTACTATACATGTTTTTTATCTTTTTCTTAGGTAAGTCCCTTTAACATTTCATATAATAAGGGCTTGGTGATGATGAACTCCTTTAACTTGACCTTATCTGAAAAGCACTTTATCTGTCCTTCCATTCTAAATGAAAACTTTGTTGAATAGAGTAATCTTGGATGTAGGTCCTTGCCTTTCATGACTTGGAATACTTCTTTCCAGCCCCTTCTTGCCTGTAAGGTCTCTTTTGAGAAATCAGCTGACAGTCTTATGGGCACTCCTTTGTAGGTAATCTCTCCTTTTGTCTTGATGTTTTTGATTCTCTCCTTATCTTTAACCTTGGGTAATGTAATTATGATGTGCCTTGTTGTGTTCCTCTTTGGGTCCACCTTCTTTGGGACTCTCTGAGCTTCCTGGACTTCTTAGAAGTCTATTTCCTGTGCCAGATTGGGGAAGTTCTCCTTTATTATTTGTTCTAATATCTTTTCCACTTGTTGCTATTTCTCTTCCCCTTCTGGTACCCCCATAATTCAGATGTTGGGACATGTCAAGATGTCCTGGAGGTTCCTAAGCCTCTCATTTTTTTGAATTCTTGTTTCTTCATCTTTTCTGATTGGATGTTTCTTTCTTCCTTCTGGTCCACTCCATTGATTTGAATACCAGTTTCCTTCCCATCACTATTGGTTCCCTGTGCATTTTCCTTTATTTCACTTAGCATAGCCTTCATTTTTTCATCTAATTTGCAACCAAATTCAACCAATTCTGTGAGCATCCTGATTACCATTGTTTTGAAATGTGCATCTGATAAATTGGCTATCTCTTCATCGCTTAGTTGTATTTTTTCTGGAGCTTTGATCTGTTCTTTCGTTTGGGCCATATTTTTTGTCTTGACGCGCCTGTTATGTAGTGAGGGGTGGAGCCTTAGGTGTTTACCAGGGCGGGGCAACCCAGCCACTGCATTGTGACACTGTATGTGGGGCAGGGGTCCAAGAGAGAACAATGGCGCTTACTCCACTCTCTGCCCGATTTCGGTTACTTTCCCCACTTTCCGTTACTTTCCCCGCTTTCCACAAGCAGACTGGGCCCTTCTGGTGCTGATTCCGTGTGGGTGGGCTTGTGTACGTTCTAGGATCCTGTGGGTCTCTCCAAGGAACTCTCCTGTGAGGCTGGGGGTCTTTCCCTGTGCCTCAACCCCCACAGGTGTTTTCAATTGGTGTTTTGAGGTTTTATTTCCCCACACTGGAGCCCTGGGTTGCGTGGTCTGTGTCACTCCCCAGTTTCACCTGGTTTATCTGCATGCGAGTGTGGGACTGCCAGGTCTGGCAGCTGCCTTGTGTGCCGCACCCCTCCAAAATGTGCCGCTTCGCTGGGTCTGCCTGCTGCTGCCTTGCACACCCGGGGTGCGCCAGCCGCCGCTTTGCTGCAGCCCCTCTTCGCCCCGCCGCCTGTCTCCACCCCTCCTGCCAGGCTGCATGAATGTGTCTACTTTAACTCCTTAGTTGTTGGACTTCCATACAGTTCAGTCTTCTGTCAGTACTGGTTGTTTTTTGTTTCTAAATTGTTGTTGTCCTTATTTTGGTTGTGTGAGAAGGCACAGTGTGTCTACCTACGCCTCCATCTTGGCCAGAAGTCTAACTGGCATCTTTTTTTAAGTTGTTTCATACTACTTTATTTGGGGGGGGGTCCATTTTCATTCAGTAGACTTTGTGCATTTCTCATGTATCTTCACTCATTAACTCATCTAATTCTGCAGGGCTACTCAGCGTCATCTTGACCAGCCAACCGTCTTCATAATAAGACTTGTTGACAAGTTCTGGATTTTCTGTAAGGGCTTCATTACTTTCAGTTACTTCTCCTGATAGAGGAGAATTGAGTTCACCAGCAGCTTTCACACTTTCCAAAGCAACTTAATTTTGTTCCAATTTCAGGCAGACTACAGTAAACATCTCCCAAAACTTCCTGTGCAAAATTGCTGATTCCTACTGTTCCAGTATCACTTTTTGTTGTTATCCATTCACGTTTCTCTGTGAGTTTACACACAGACAGTAGATTGGGCCTGGTGCGCAGCACTGGCCTCATGCCCCAGGGCCGCAGCAGGCAGGACACAGAGTGCAGATAGGAGCAGGTATTGTAGTAAAACTCTGTGGCCATCCCACCAGCAAGGGATGGAACTGGCATCTTCTAAAAAGGCTATGCTATTTAGACTAGGTGCTACTTTTCTGGGCAGGATTCAGTTTGTCAAACTTTTAAAATTCTATCCCAGAGAGCAGACAGATGCACTTAAGAATACATTCATATAAATAGTTGCAATATTAAGGTCCACAGCATGAAGGAACTCATGTTTGAGAGAGGTAATTCACCTTTTTATTTACTGCCCAGAGCCAAGGCAGGATAATCCAGAGTGATGAAGGTGATACGAGAGCTTGAGTCAGTAGTGGTGAAGGCCAGCACAGAGCGACTACTCTGTATGGCTGCCAAACTGTGGAGGAGACAAGGGCTGAGGTCATTTCTAAAAAGCTTCTGTGATGGTACAGAACAAGCACAGAACTCTCCTTAGCCTGCACCAGGGGTTGTGTACAGTTTAGATAATTATAGATCTTGAGGTCCAGAAGGAAGTGCCCCAGTTAAGTTGTAGCCAGAAAAATAACTATGCCAGAAATGTGGACCTCTTCCAATATCGTAACAAGGAAACTTGGACTCTTCTCTGACCTCCATTGGTTCAAGGTTATTTAATAGCATTATCGGATCCCCACCCCCAACCACCAAACTACGGTTAATTCCTTCTGGGTAGGCTGAAATATTTCTGTTCTTAAAAATACAAAAATTTTAATAAGCTTATTATGAAGTTCTGGACATTTAAAAGAAAGTACTTAATTAAATCGAATGCCTTTCTCTTACATAGTTCCTTACTGAAGGCCTACTTGGGATCCTTCAAAATAGTTGTGCACTCACTACATGTCAAAGATTATTCTGAGAACTTTACATGGATTATTTCATTTAACTTTCAGAACTCTTAGTTAACAGACTCAGGAGTTAGATGCCTGGATTTAAAATTCTGCACTGCTATTTTATACCTGTGTTACTTCAGGCAAGTTATTAGACCTCCATCCATAAAATGTAACTACTACTACTAGCAACAAATGACTGTTAATATATAATGCACTTAGGAGAGTTTGTGGCACACAGTAAATGCTCAATAAGTCCATCTTGTACCTGAGTGGCAAGCTTTCTGAGTTACAAGCAGTAACTATCATTGGAACTGACTTATTTCAGCAATTTCTGAAAGTATTCCTGAGGAAAGAAAAATGGAGACAGGGCCACCAACGAAGACATCTTCAGGTCCTTCTCATTGACTACGCTCGTATCTAAGCCCATAGGTAGACTTCTGGGTCTCTGAAATACACAGCAACAAGATGTGCAGACCGTGCTCCAGGACTAGCTCACATAATCTGCCTGTAGTTCATCACACAAAGATGGGTACCATGTGGTCTCTGTTACAAGCTTGCCCACGGAGGGGACTTCTCACCCCCACCCAATGGCCATCTAAGGCTGGGATAGGAAAAAGGCGCAAACACCAAAAGGAAAAGCTAGTAGTTTATATAGATAGATATATAGATATATAGATATTGATATATATTGTTTACATAGTCCACAAGTTAAATGCAGGTATCCATAAGAAGAGCATTAACAATAAAAATACAATCTGTGTAGCCAAGTACAGAGACTTAAAATGGTAAAACAGCAAAAAGGATCTCACAAAAATACAAATATACAGTACAAATTGATTTATTTAAAACAGTTACAAAAAAGCACAACAAAATAGAGATTATCCTTAGAATTATTAATGCTTTGTTAAAGATCAGGTAGGATTAGAGGGTAAGAAATGGTATGGGTGGGGGGAGCACCTGACTAGTTCTAAGGCTTTAGATACAATGCAGTTGATTACATATTAATTCAGCCATTACATACTGGGGATGGTAGTTGGGGGTCAGTAATTTATCTACAGGGAACTCCTACACCAATCAGCTCCATCCAAACCTCCCCAGTGATCCTTCTCTATTCCTCGGCACCCTAAAGCCAACTGGATGACACTCCCATCCTTCTTTCTCCACCCCATTCCCTATCCATGTTTCCCTCCCCTAAGGTGCTGTGCAAGCTGAGAGCAGTCTGCTCTCTGCAGCTGGAACATACACTGTTTTGGCTACAGGGATCCTATACGTAACTAAGAAGGTTGTAGGGGACAGCCTTATTTTTTTTAATACTTCAAGTTTGTCAAGAGAACAGTCAGTCTCTCCCCCAACACAAGATTCTCTCGAATGTGAGTATCAAGCAAATGAGGGATGAACCCTGCCTTCAGCAATACCAGCAATGCACTAACCACTCACAGCTCACAACTACGTGCAAACTCCCCGTCCAGGGAGTGGGTGTAAAACTGTGTCATCAGCTCACGCTCGCTCTCTGATGAACCTCAGTCCCCATGACAGTCATAAAGACAGAAATCAATGCTTGCAAGTTTGACACTAGGTAAAGGCACATGGGCTGCTGCCACACAAACACTGCAGACAGGAACCCAGTTTGGGGCGCCACCTTCACTGCTGGGCATTTGCAGTTAAAATGGGACCACACAGACTGTTGATTTTGCAATCTACTGAGGGAGAATCTAGGCTTAACAGAAATAATAAAGAAACCTTAGTGTGAAAAGTGCATTTATTACTACTGTTCCTGCTGGGGAGGTTCAGCAGGGCAAACCACACCACCGCTCCTCCTTCTGCCCCAGGCACTGTGCATAGTCTACAGGTAAGGAGAGAGTGCGGTCAACTCTAGCATCTCAAGGGCCTGTGTCATCCTAGGCCCAGACCAGGCTTCTGGTCCAAAGAATGGTCCTAGAGTTGAAAGAGCAACTGACAACTGCAAAGACTCAGATGCTTATTTTATTATTGCATAATGTAGGAGGCCTTCCCTACTCCAGGGAAGCTTGGAAGGTGAAGGCTTCCCAGCAAAGGGCTAATAGGTTCCTGGTCAACATCCAACCCAGCACAGTTCAGCTCTTCAACTGTAGTGTACACTTTTTCCCTTCTGGAAAGTATTGTAGCTTCAGTGTGGTTTAGTAAACTTAGCCCTAGGAAACCAACAAGTCTCCCTAAAACTTGGCTTCTGCCCTATTTACTTTGCTTTTAAGACTGTGACCTAATCTCCCATGGCCAATCAATCAGGTTATCTTTACTTTAATGGACCCAGGCCCTTTCACAGTCAACCCACGTCCACACTTCATCTCCAGTGTGATCACTCAGCTCTTCAGTATGCCCGCCTGTTGCAAGTTTAAGTGATACCACCAACCTGTGCGTCTCCTGCGGTGCCCACTGGTAAAAATAAAACTGAACCCCACCGAGGGGTTGTTTCACCCCAACCTCAGACCCTTTCCCCACCCCAGGCCAGCATCCACGTAACTGGGGCCAATGAACTTCCCTGGGATGCTGATACAGACCCTAACCTGGTTCCCCGCCATTTTAAAAACAGGATACAAGATACCACAAAGGAAATACATTAATACAAAACACCCACTAGGAGGACCTGATGGTTTCTTCCTCAAAACACTCACATATTTGGAGCCAAAGGGCTCCCGGCAAGCACTAAAACCACATCCCTTTGGAGTCACCGGCCCGCCAGCAGCAAGCCACACCATCCCGAGTCCCCTTGACTCTGCTATAAATACTCGCACAGGGGAGAATGCAAAGGGAGCCTGGACTCCATCTATATGGCCAGAGACATGGAGGGACAGGGAGCTCTGAAGGGCAGCAGGCAGGACAGTGAGCAGACAGCAGCGGTGGCAAAGCAGCATGAACCAAACCCCTTGGTGTTCTGACCAACTGGGACCAAGAGTGTAGAAGGGTCAGTCCAGATCCACTGGGGCCCCCTCCTCATAGGTGTGAGTGCTCAGCTCTGGACTCCCAAGCCCCGCTTCCCAGGCTGCCACCCTCCCCACCCTCCTGCATACTAACCTTGACAGGATCAATGATCCAAGACCTGGATATATTACCCATCCTTTACCTGTTTCCCCTACTCTTAAAGTGGTATAGTCAATTCTGTTTAGTGCTGAAGTTAGCAGTCCTCCTTTCTATCCCCAGGCTCTGGAAACAGCCTGCCTACCATTGACAAGGGACTGGCTCTGGCCTTCTTCAATTGCCCACTCCCCAGAAAGCTGACAGCTTCCTACTAAAACGCCCACTCTCTCAAAATCACTCGTAGGTCTCTTGCAACCTTATAAAATTCCTCTAAGAATGGAGAGACACACCAAAGGTTATTCTTACTTTTCATGCCTGGAAGAAAGACTGAACCAGAGGGAAGAGGCAAGGGGAAAGCCACAGCTCTGATCAAGATTTAGAGCACAGAGCTTCTTTTTCTGGGAGACACTACAAAAGACACTTCTGCAGCTCGGCAAAATCAAGTATTAATACATTACATACGCATGGCACAGTATTGGGGAGCTGCTGGTACTGCTTTCCCAGCAAGAGACAGAAGAGGAACAGCAGCAGAAAGGCTGGGGCCCAAGTTGCGTGCACAAGATTTTCTCTTTCCTAGGCTAAGTGGAAGTTATCACACTGGGTAGTAGAGGGTTATTTGATTTAAACTACTTGGCCTGTATCTGGTCAGACAGAGATCTGCTCCCACAAGGAAGCTCAGTTGGTGCCCCGATGGACATTTCTTGAGTGTCTACTGTGTGCACGTCACTCTATCCAGCTGACAGGCCTTCCTACGAGGAAGGATGTTTTTAAGAAACCCAAGCAAATAGCCCCTAGGAATGAGTTGTTCACAGAAAAGCCAGAGAGGAGGCCTTCTCTGAGGGCCACCTTATCTGTGAGGAGTCCTCAAGATTCAGCCCCCCAGACCCCCATGGTAGCAAGAAACCAAAGAAAGCAGCATTCAGAGAACACGGGACAGAGAGGGAAGGGCATGATCCCAAATGAGTACAAGGTTGAGTGTTCACCAGACAGGGTTGGTGTTTGGTTCTGAGGTGAACCAGAGACTTAAGTAGTTGCAGTAGGTCAGCAGCTTCCTTTGGATGAGGCTCCAAAAGCTGTCCGACCAGGTAACTGCTCTCAAGGAATGAAACAGTGGAGTGTAGGACTTGTAACAAACAAGCCAGTTTCAGCCACTTTGTTCCGCTAGGAGAACAACCTTTAGCACCTGAACACTAAGAATGACTCCATTCTCAGAACTCCCCCTCCCCCCTAGGAGGTAGGTAAGATTATTTATCCCCATTTGGCAGCTGGGGAGGAAGTGAAAGAGTGAGAGGTCACAAGACTTGCCTCAAGTCTTTGTCCGAGCAGAGATCAGACCTCAGAGGTGTGAGACTCCTGATGGCAAAGCCAGGTGTTGGCGTCCAAGCACATTTCTCAAGGAAATGCCAGGATGTACCCTGGGAGAAGCCTCTCTAGAGCTGGGTGGACAATACCCTGAGTTACTTCAAGAGTCTAAAGACCCCCGAAAAGCAAACAAAAAACCCACCCACGCACCTGAAAGCTGGTGGGGGAGCCTAGTTCTCAATACCCAGTAGAATACCACAGTCTGAGCTGATGCTAAAAGTTGTGGGGGAAAAAATGTGGGCTTAAGACATAGGGAGGCAAATGCAACCAAGACTGAAGATACTCTTTGCAGAGGAATACTCCACCACAAAAATCTAGGCAACTTAAGGTATTGACACGTTATCAAGACTACCCAGAACCTTAGAGTCAGCTGTGGAAGGGGGCAGCAAGGAGAGGAAGGGAAATTAAGATGGGAGGAGCTGTATAAAAATGCCAGGATGAGCACGGCCCAGCCAGGTGTATGTGCCCTGACCCAGGGCACAGTTCCCTTCTTGTTTCTCCACAAACAAGCTGCTGAGGAGGGAACATGATTCACAAACAAGCTGCAGAGGAGGGGACATGATTCTTTCTGAGTTTATAAAAACAGAGACTACAACTGAAGGGGAAACCAGAGAGACCCTGCACACCAAAAACTGGAGGTCTTGGTCAGAGTGGACAAAACCAATTTTGCAGAAGGAGAAGAAAGACAGAGCAGCTACAAATTAGGCCCAGGTCAAGAAACCATGCAGAGGGGTTAGGGCAACAGAAGGATGGGAGCCACGCAGGCACTTAGGCACAACACAGAAAGACAGAGGGATGCAGGGCCCGGGGAAAGGGTCCACTGGTTCTTTCAAGTCACCATTACCAGCTAGAGATTTAGTATAATTTCCAAGCAGGTCTGGCATGCTGGGTAGGAGGAGCTTTGCTACATCAACTGCCTTTCCAGAAGCCACGCACACAACCTGGTCAGAATGGCCAAAACGTCTTCCTCCCAACGTCCCCTGGCCAGGTCCCCACCAAAACAGTACTTCACTCTAAACCCAGGAGGGGCTGCTCTCTCTCCTGGTGCTAGAAGCTTGTGGGAGAAATGGTGAGAAATGGGAAAAGGCTGAAGCAGGATCAACCCGAGTCCTGTAGATGAACACTCCTCCCCCACAAACCAGCCACAGACATCTGTGTAACAACATTACCCTTTAAAGTGCACAGCTCTCAAAAGGAGAGTTCTGGGTGGGAACCCTCTTATTCTAACCATGGGGCTCCTGCCCTTCCACCACAAAAAAAGAAAGGAAAAAAACAAACTTCAGACAGTTGAACTGCTACTGTAAGCTGTGCATCATCATTTTTGGCTCTTTCGTCGCTCCTTCCCTCTGCCACCTGCTCCCGAAGCCTGACTCTCCCCTTGCAGGAGCTAGGGATGGGGAGGAAAGAATAGGGAGGCCCTGATATTTGGAATGTCTCTTATCCTGCATGTACCCCCTTCCTTCCTTGGCCCAGGCCTGCTGCTCCCCATCACAGCATCCTCTGGGGCTGTCCTGAAAGAATGCCACAGGGTAATGAGCAACAGACCCTGCCTTGGGAGGCTGCCTTCATGCCTCCTCTTCCCCCCCGCCCCTCCAATCTCACTGCCAAGAGAGCCATTCCTTGCTCGGCATGTGCAAATCCTCCGCCTGTTCACGGTGAGGCCCAGCTCTGGGGTAAGCCCCAGTCTGGTCTGGGAGAGAGGTTCATTTTCCCGCATTGGAACGCCCTTCGATGGACAGCTTTACCTCCTGTGGAATGAAAGAGGGACGGAGCAGTGCAGCCCGTGACTCTTCCCCTTGCATGCTGTATCTTTGGAAGCTCGGAGCTGGCCAGCAGGCCTGAGCACCAGGCTCTGGCTGCGAGGGCTCTACCGTTTGGGAGCCCTCGCCTGATGGCTGGCTCTTCCCCTCACTGTCACATTGCTCTCTGGGTCCCAAGACTGTCCTCTCAGGCCTTTCTCGGGAGGTGCCCAGCTGGCCTGGGGGAGCACAGCTGGCCTGAGAAACTGAGTTACTGTTCAAGCTCTGTAAACTGATAGAGATGCAGACATCTCCCACCTGTAGTCGATGGCAGGGCAAAGAGAAGAGCTGTGCAGTCCGCCCAGGGCTGCAAGAGGACCAACCCTGACCATATACAAAAAAGGGGTGCTCGGGGGGCACCTCAATGCTCACTTTGCTCTGCTGCTCACCAACCACGAAATGCAGCATGACAAATCCAGGCCACTGGCTCTCCTGAATGTCCACGACTGTGCTCGAGTCGATCTTCAGCCCCCCGCTCACTTCGGCACTGCGCACAAAATCCTGGGTCTGCAGGTCCTCCACCCGCTTCAGCTCCCCTGTAGCCAGCTGGATGATGGCGCCTTTCATGAAATGGGAGGGCAAGTGGGAGGAGGTAACAGGGGGTGGCGTTGGCTCCTTGTCTGGGAAGATGGCTCTGGCCTGCGTGTCCAAACTTGATGCCACCAGAATCTCCGAGCCCATGGGCAGCAGGCCTGGGTCTGTTCCAGTGGGCACCAGGTTGCCATTGGCTACAACCACGGCTTTGGGTAAAGGTCTATGTTTCACCGGTTCCTGATGGGATTGAGGGTAGAACCCTCGGGCCTGGTTTTTCTCAGCCATCTCTGCTGGGTTCCTGGCTGACCCTCGCCCCTCACCCTGATGGTCCGGGGTATGATGGGACAGGTTGAGGGGGCTGGGCTCATCTTTCCTCTGCGCTGCCACCACACGATAGTCCTGAGAAGCTAAAGTGCCAACCACCTGCTGGACCTCGAGGTCGGTGTCTGGGGTCCCTCGGTGTGCCGGCACCGCCACCTCCACCCGTGCAGTCTGAGAACCTGAAAACAACTGTCCATCCACCACACACTCGACCACTGGCACCAGTCCCTGGCCATCGCCCTTGCTGGTGGGAGAGTCAAGGGCTTCACTTTCCCGTCTTACTAAATTTCGCTCTTGTTGTCTCTGTCCATTGGCAGGGGCTGCTTCCAGAGCAGGCTGGCCCTCCTGAGGGGTAAGGACTGGACTGGCACCTGTTGGAGGGGTTTCATGCAAGGTATACCCAGCAGGTAGCCTGGACATCTGATAATAAATGGGCATCCGGCCTGGAGCAAGGTCCAGTGGCTGAGTACTGGAATGATGTGGCAATTGCCCAGGTGAGGAGGTGGCAGAGGGGGTTTTGTTGAACGAGTGAGCCGGGGAGGAAGCCTGCGGGGGAGGAGTGGCTCCTTCTGCCAGGAGCGAGGCATATGGCACAAAGTGTGGAAGGTGGGAAGTGGTAAGGTTGGCAGAAGGGGAAAGGAGGGGACTCGGCAGGAAGTTGGGTGGCATAGCATAGGGAAGGCTGTAAGGAGACCCAATAAACTGCAGGGAGGTGGATGGGAGCTGAGCATAGTGGATTGGGGGATAGTGGATTCCTGGATGCTGAATCAATGAAGACGCTACATTAAATGTGGGGGGCAAGGGGCTCATGTTCACCACAGATGGGAGGCCAGTCGGAGAGAAGGTGGCAGGTGGCATAGCCACCTTATACAGCATGCCATACTGGTCCACAGTCAGACCAGTGATGGCCTCAGCTCCATCACCCCCCAGGCTGACTCTGGCTCCTGCCTGGCTCTGCCCTGCCACCACAAGCCCTCGGGACCACTCAGAAACATCACTGGAGGGTGTGTGGTTAGTTGAGCAGCTGGTAGTTCTCCCCATATCCTCGCTGGTCACGGGGAGGTCTCGTTTCTTTGGTGGAAGGCATTCCTGACTCCTCTCATGAACAGGTTTCATATTGCTTTGTGGTGTTCCTGGAGCCTGGAAGGGGTTGGCTTGCTCCTTGGGGCATCAGAAGGGGCTTCTCTGTGGCTCCCCTGAACCCTCTCTGCTGCTGGCTGAGGCGCCCACATCTGCTAGGGAACAAATCAGAGGCAAAGTAAAGTAACCTAGGGGAGAACCAAGTCAAAGGAAACAGAAGGAACTGTGGCCATGTAGGGAGATGCAACAAAGGAGACTGTTGAAAATAAAAAAAAAAGAGATATGAGCGCGGGGCAGACAATGAGGCGACTCTCCGCACCCATTCAGCCTAGGATACACGTGAGAAAACAGTCCCAAAACCACAGAGCTACAAGGCAAGCATTCAACAAAGCAGAAATAAACCGAGAGAGACCAGCAGCTTCGTGATTAGTTGTGCCTATGACTGTTCTCAGCCTTTTCCCTGAAGGAGCTGAACACACGGTCATTGCTGCTGGGTCTTTCTTCCTTTCTCCTTTTGCCACCAAAGACTACTGTGCTATCTTCTTTCCCAAACATATGACCTCATCCTCACTTCCTTTCCCCAGCCTAATTTGGGTTATGAACTCACCTATCTCTAGCCCTCTCAGCCCAGCCCTTGTTAAATTCTCGTCCTCCTCTGCCTCAAATCACCACTACCTCAAGGACCCAGGTGTCAGTAAGTTCTCAGATTTGCTTGTGTCCTATTTTTATACACCTCACTCCCTACACCTTTAGGAACATTAGTATCGTCTTTGCCTGTGAAATACTACATTCAAATCTGGGCTCTGTGGGGAGAGGATGGCACTACTGTTCTACAATTTATTTGCTTCTCCTCCTCCCCAAGGAACAACAAAACTCTTCTGACCTCACACGGATTTCTTTTCCTCACATTAACCACCTCCAATTTGCCTTCTTCACTCACTCCCTTTCTTTTTTCTTTCGTTTTGTCAGTGGCTCCTTTTCCACTGTAGGTCTGCGCTAGGCACCACTTCCTAAAATTCCAATTCCGTTCTTCCGAATGTGCCTATTTGTTACTATCTTATAGGTCTGTATGATCAGCAAGAAAGACCTCCCCTTTCTCTCGTTGTCACCTTCCATACATGCTTTTGTCCATTGTCATAAAGTATCTTTTTGGTCTGAACACTTCAGTGCATATGAACTTTGTCACCTATATCTTCCAATCAGGCTCCAGTTCTTTGGATCTGAAAAGAGATTTCTATATTACACTCTGTTCTGTTTTTCCACTGTTGAATTCCAGATTTTTTGTTTGTTTGTTTTTGTAACAAGTTATCCAAAGCGCCTATATTACCTGAGCTTTCAGTGGTGCTTCTGAACAGCTGTAGTAAGCAAGTGTCTTTCCAGCTGGCGTGGAAGCCTGGAAGACAGACATAGAGATAAAGTAAGCAGGAGCCTTGCCTTCGACCCTTCTCCAGGGTCATCAAGAAAAGTAACTCTGCAGTTACAAAGACATCAAACTCCATGGGTCCCTGCTTTGTCCTCTTCTCTAGAGGTAATAGCACACATACCCAGAGTGCCCAAGCAGTTAAACAGAGAAAAAACTGTCTCTTAAACTCTAATTTGTAGAAGACATCCCTGGAAAAAATTTTCCATGTCAAATCTCGTTTTCTTTAACATCGTATTCTTCATTCTCTAGCTGTACCTACTCCCCAAAGGTTAACTTTACCACCAATCCCAATTTCAGGGAAATGTATAAATAAAGTGGAAAACTAAACATTGTTTCCACATGAACAATGGTAAGCAGGAAAAATGAACTTCACAGATTTCACTTTTATTCAGGGCTGATGAAAACATGGTTGTGGAGGTTACTTAAATGAGAAAAGCAGCACTAGAGGAAAAAGAGCAATTATTTATGTTTCTGGGGCAGAAAAAGAGGTCAAGGGGGAGTCGCTCAAGGGGAAGCCTTATTAACAGATTTTCAGAGTGAAAATAAAGGTCTCCTCTATGTGTGTGTAAAATTTTGTGAGCGACAACTTTGTACCGAGTGCCAAATCAGGTAAGACAGAAATTAAAAATATTCCCTTGGTCCTCATGTAGCTAACAATAGGCAACCAAACTTGTGCTAAACTGTCAATATCTGAACCCACACGCGCCAGAAACATCAAAGACTGAAGAAGAGTCTTAATCTCTGAAAAGAGAGAAAGCAGGACTGACCAGTACTCTGAGAAGCTACCCACTGTCCCATCCAAATCCTACAGAACACTGCAAGCCTCAAACCAAAGGCAACATTTATCTCTTGCCACTGGCAAGGTGCAGACGTACCCAAAAAGGTGATGAGAGAGGAAAACAAGGTGGAAAGATACGTCCCTCGTTCCATAAACACGAACTGCACAACAGGCACAAGTCTTGTATTCCTTCTTTGCTGGCACTTCCAGCAACTGAAAAGCAGTTTTCTCCTTCATTCTCAACAAAAATGGGGCTCCCACCTTCAACCCCAGAATGATTCTTGCTTTCTGCAACTAAAACATTAAAGAAAACCGGCCTCTAGGTCACTGAGGGGTTAGCCAAACACAAGCTAATAAGAGGACTGAAAGAGGCGAAAGGTCTGCGGAATGACAACAAAGAGCCAAGCCTGTGTACCAGGTTCCCACAACGCAAAACACATTTCGGAACCTGAAACCTCAGCCTCTGAAGGGGCTCAATGAGGGTTTCAAAAGGAAAAGACGTAGCTTGCTACCCCAACCGAGCTAACAGGGAAGAGGGGCTGTTCCAGACAGTTGCCAACGTTGCCAGCAGAAACAAGGAATCAAAAGGCTGAACCCTGCCAGAGATCAGAATTCGGTGAAGGCGAGAGGTGCGCCCGCCAGAGAGCAGGTCGGAAGATACTAGGGGTTCTGGTTTCTTGTGATCTCGCAATCTTTGCCACAAAAAGGATAGGGCTCGAAATCGGGGATTCAACGTTTAGAGAGTGGGGGCGGGGAGGGGGGCCGAACCTCCAAGCAGAGGAGCAGGGGCTAGGGTCCGCAGGTGATGCTTCCTTGTTTGGGGGCCCCTTCCCGCCCTAAAAACTCGGACACTCCAGCCAGTGGGGACACAGCCGCGGGGTCGCCGGAGCCCGAAGCCGCCCTCTGGACTGGGTCAGAGAGAAGTGCGCGGGGGTCTAGGCGCGGCCTCTCGCTCGCTCGGTCCGCGGTTCGAGGGGGCAACGGGGTCCGGGGGGCCACTTCCTCTGGAGCTCTGAGCCCAGGCCTGCTTGGCCTCAGTGAGGCCGGCCAGGGGGCCCCCACCCCCGGCGACACTCACCGGCCCATCTCACGGCGCTCTTCGGGCTCCTCCCGCTCGTCCCGGAGCCGCCGCAATAGCGGCCGCCGCCATCCCCGGCCCCGGAGCCGCCCCACACCCAGCACCCCCACCCCCGAGTCGGGCGCCGGGAGATGGCGTATGAGCGTCCCGCCCCCGGCGCGGGACGATGGCGTCACCGCTGGGCCGGAGAGTGACGCCTCGGAGAACCTGCAGGGAGGGTGGGTTGACCACCCGCGAGTCGCCGTGGGCGCCCGCTCCGAAGGAAAAGTGAAATCTTCCCACTGGGACTGGGTCACGTGAATAGGGCTCGACCGGGACCCTTCACCTTGATCCCACAATGACCCCGCAAGCTTTCTACTCCCGGAAATTCTAGGGGTTCCTTAGCAGAGCCTGGGGCGTGGCTGTCAGCCACCCTCATTGCCTAGACTTCTGGGCCTGATTTGTGAAGCCTCCTTTTGGGAGCCTCAGGGAATCCCGAGGCGACCCGATCCCAGGAGAGTAAGAAGATGCCTCTGGAGCCCGGGGGTGAAGATGGGAGCTCTATATAAATTGAGACAGGTCTCTGAAGGAGATGAGGATGGGCCAGACCCAGGATCTAGGGGAAGGTGAAAAGTGGGAGACTGAAAGTCTGAGAAATTAGAGAGATAGGTTTAGTAGAGTGGGAAGTGGCTTAGTTTGGTGGAAAGAGGGCTTGCCTACTTGATGAAATATTAGGTCACCGTTCATTGCCCGTTAACTACTCAATTTAATAGTGACATGAACTTGTGTTAACTGAAAAAAATTACCATTTGAATTTGTGCTTCCATTACACCTATGTAAAAAAAAAAAAAAAAAAAACGACTTCTCCAAACTAAAAAAAACAAACTAAACTGAGAAAAAATAAGTTTAACTACTGGAGAGATTGAATTCTGAGTAGAGTTCTTCCCTTTCAGTTTCTGCACACTCTGTTCAATAAGTAATTACTTTTTGTCTGATTTTAAAAGTACGGGCAGTGCTCTGTGGTCCCTATTCTGTAGCTATCTAGCCTTAGCAGAGTCATTTTACTACTTTAGATTTGGGTTTGCACTTCTGCAAAATGAGAAGCTTAAACTAAATGAAGGTGTGGGAGTAAAATGTAGATTGAAGAGCTCTCTAAACATTTTAAGTGAAAAAATAAGCAAAAATGTACATACACCATAGTTGCATATATTTTTGTATCTACAGAAAAGAAGTGGAAGGATGTGTAACTAGTTAATATTGGTTATCTTGGGAGAGGAAAGTGGAATTGGGTGGTAGCCAAAGGGAACAAAAGGCACTTATTGTTTGGACTTTTTATGAGAATATTATCTTAGAAATATTAAAATGAGTAAGTTAAAATACAAATAAGGTATATGGCCTCTGAGATTCTTCTACGGCATTTCTTATATTTCAATTTTGATATTTTTCACCTTGATGGGCACAAAGAATCATCAAAATTATTAAAACTCCAAACACACACACACCTTGCACCAGTGGGTGAAACAGTAAAGCTTCTGATCTGTAGCCTTCTGAATCAAAGGGCTTTGCTTCATGAATATTAATATTATTCATGATAGTCGCCTTCCTTCTCAGTTTGGCCAAAAAGGAAGTCCTGTGGTCTTTCTCCTCAGAGATTCAATTTTGGCACTATCTGGCATTCTGGTTTCTAGTTTGTCTCTTAGCTTGCTCAACTGGCATTAAAACCACAAAACCAATAGACACCCTTGAACCATCCAGGTGTACTCAAGGATAGCCAGATCAAGATACACAGATCAATTTTTCCCAGATCAAGATATACAGTCACAGATCTGCTTTTCAGACAAAGTTGAAAGAGCAAACACAGGTAGATGGCAAGCAAAAAAAGGTTTTTGACTACCAGCCATCAACACAATTATGTGGTGCAAAGGCGTGTCTGATTAAAAAAAATAAAAACAGGACATTCTGATTGGTGAAACGGGATTTCCTGGTTTGGTGCTGCAGTCCCGAGAGGGTGCGTCATATTGCCGCTGTGTCCTGTTTGTAGAAATCCTTCTTCCAAGCCATCCTGATTTCTTTGGTCATACATATTGATGGTAGGAAGCTCCATGGTGTCAGTTGGACAGGAATATTAGTGATAAGTAAACTAATATGGTTTCTAGACTTAAGACACTAAAATAAGTCAGCTTATTTTTCTAAAAATCTATTATTCTCTGGTATCTGGATAATTCTCTATTTAAGTTATTTATATTAAGTAAACCCAGGTCTTAAACACTGTGGCTAGCTCAGTAAATCGTTGTTGAATGAAATGTCATGAAGATATCTCACACTGGGAGACTGCCCTTTACAAATCTTTTGCCCTCATTTCCTCACTTCTCCCCTCATTTGGTTAACCTGTTTGCTCTCTGTTTTCAGTCTCATGTGAAAGTCCATTTTATGTCACTGAGTTGTGTTTTTTCTTTTCTGCAGAGTTTTAAGAACTGATGAACCAAAAGGAGAGTTTCAAAGGTACTTGGGATATTTGGGGACTAAGGGGTTAAACTTCAATGTTTTTTCCATCTCTTTTCTGTCCCTGGATTCCTATTGCATTCCTTTGATGCATGTGGATTGAACTGCGCGATGGGAGAGCTTGAGCTACCCTATTGGTAGGAAAACAACGACCCAGCCCTGCCTTGCTGGTTCTTCTCCTTGAGCAGGCAGGAGTTTCAAACCAGCTCTCTGTGTCGCCTGTTTCCTCTTTGTGGTTTTTCTAGACCTGTAATACAGGCAGGGAAAGCTCAGACAGCTGTCCAACTATCCCAGCTTTTTATTTGATGTTAAGGGAGCAAACCAGAGAGAATTTACTGGTAGCTTGGGAAAGCATGTGTGTCATAACAAGGGGAGGAGGCGGCGTTTTTCATACTGTCACATGTTCCTGCTTGTATGTTTCAGGGTGTAAAGGTATCATGTTAGGAAAGGAATTTTATTTTTGAATGCCAAAGGCAGAAAACAACTAACCTCAAGCATACATTGAAAGTATCGAAATACTTAGTAGATTTAGCTTTCCCTAGGAACATATTCACATCTGGCATTAGAATGTTTTTCAAAAGCTTTTCTAGACATCCAAATGTAGACACGTGCCATTTAAGCTTGTGTTTTATCTACTTTTCTGAACAAATCTATGTCCTCATTTCCACATGCTTTTAATGTTACGCGATCTCTTCTGATGGGGATTTCCCTTTCAAATGTATTAATATTTTATTTAGAAGGAAGACTTACAATTTCTCCATATGTGACTGGTATGTCCTTAGAGGAGGGGAATCTCCCTCTGTTGTCCGCTTCCTCAGACACTTGCTAAAGACCTTCATGTCTATGAGAAACTTCCTGCAGAATTCTCAAAAATTTCAGTAAAACCACTGACTATTGAAATAACCTGGAGGAAAAACCTAGCCCCTACTTGAATTGCAAGAGTCATATCTGGGGGGTATCTGTTCCACAGAGAAGCAAGTGCACCCAGGCCATTGCTAAGCAGTCAGGAGTTCAATACATGGGGCTCGGGGAATGAATAAAATGGGTGTTGAGAAACCGGAGCGCCCATAACACTGACGACTGTCTCTTTCTCTGGGAAACTTGCTCAGAGTTGCTGTGCCTTGTGATGAAATCATGTTCAGTTCTGCCTTCAAAGCTGATCACCTTCGGGCCAACTTGCAACTGGCTGTCGGTCGCCTAAAACTTTTGGAAAGAAAGAAAAGTGAGTAGTAGTAACACTTCAGGCAGCCCAGCCAGCTGCCTCTCGGATCTCTGTGCTCTGTACAATCTTCTCACCACTCCCCCCAGCCCAGTGATGTATCTCCTAAGACCTTCCTTACCAACTTTGGAATTTTAAATAACACTTCTGATTGGTGGGAATGTGGGAACGATTATTATAGTGAACAAATCATTTATAAATGTCCAAAGATGCTTCTGTATCTTGACTGAATTGATATCGATATCTTGGTTTTGCAAGATGTTATGATTGGGGAAAACTCAGTAAAGTGTACTCTGGATCTCTCTGTATTACTTCTTATAAACTTCATGTGACTCTACAATGATCTCAAAATTAGAAGCTGAATTTTTAAAGAATATTTCCAAAGGTTTAAAATGCAAAACAATGTCCCGATTACTGGACTTCTCTCCACTAAGGCAGAAAACTTTATCTAGTCAAACCGTATTCAAATGTGCAGTAGCTATTAAGTTTGCGTTTCCAGGCAAGTTTTTCTGGAAGGGCTTCCTTACCCTTTTTCAAACAGCCAACCCTCCCCCACCCTCTTCACCCTCCACCCCAGTACTGTTTCTTCCATCAGGTGGCAGCTCAAGTCGTGTTGCACCCATGCAGAGAGGGAACATGTGTTGTCTTCTCTAAGTCCAACTTATTTTCTGTTGCCTCTTGCTTTCTCCTCATTCCAGTGGGTCATGTAAATGATAAACTTCTCAATAAACTGAAAAACTGATGATTTCTGATTATGAGGGGGGTTTGGGTGAAATAATTATTGCCTGTAAATGCATTTTCTGAGTGCTCTGTAAATGGTACTATTTACTGTTGAATTACTAAAATCTATTGGTAGAGAGGGTGGTTACTCAAACTTCCAAATTGATTCTGGAGCATTGCTTAGCCAAATCTTGGCAGAGGATGTTTGGGCATTACTTAGATAATAGAGTCTTAAGGAAAGTACCCAAAATAAATGAAATTTAGGCAAACCCCACGTTTCCCATTTTGTTACACTGAACAATGAGGATGACGTTGATGATGTATATGGGACTTGTGAACTTTAAAATGCATGCCTACATGATCTTTTAAAAAAAATTTTTTTTTGGTTATTTATTTTTAGAGAGGGGGGAGGGAGAAAGAGAGGGAGAGAAGCACCAATGCATGAAAGGTGTTTCCTGCATTTCCTGATTGGTTACATCTCACACGCCCCCAACCAGGACCCTACCTGCAACCCAGGCCTGTGCCCTGACCTGGAATCAAACTGGAAACCTTTTGGTCCACAGGCCAGCACTCAGTCCACTGAGCTACACCAGCCAGGGCCTTACATGTTCTTTTATTTGATCCTGATAATCTAGCGATACATCTTATTAACCAGACAAAGTTTATACTCTCTTTACAAATGGAGAAATTTAAACATGAAGTGCCCGAGTGATCTGAGAGAAATAATGCTAATTGGTTCTGTCTTACCTAAATTGATTGCTTTTGAAAAGGAGATAATAATCTTGACCTTCCAGGGTTCTATTTGTAACACAGACTATAAGTTGGACACACAATAAATGTTTGTTGTTGTTAGTATTGATGTAACAGCAGTTTAGCATTTATCTGAATAAGACCAGCTTCATTGTAATTTCTTTTTCCCTCAATGTCTAGGGCAAAGAACATTTCCCTATGCTGGACTTGGCTCATCAACTTTCGAAGCACTGAGGTTTATGTGTATATTTCAGATTCAAATATAGTTTCATATAAAGATTTCCTTGCAATGACAGAGTAACTCTGTCTATTCATGATGACATGGTGAGCATCACTTTTAGGGTATGGCAGACAGACAGAGTATGTAATTAGGAGGTTCAGGTTTTCCCGAGTTGTGAAAAGCCTATTTTCCCAGGCTCAGTCATCAGTTGATAACTCAAAGGAATGACATTACGTATGGCAGTGGATGACAAATGGGACAGGTTACAGTTGTTACCTCTCCAGCATGACTCTACTTGTTCATTTTACGACATAACTTGGTGGAAAAACATAGTTATGTGCGAGTCTGAAGATTTGGCCTTAAGCTTCAATTCAACCAGCTACTTGAAATCATGTGACCATGGGCAAGCCACTTTACCTCTCAGAGTCTCAGTTTTCTCAGCTGCAAAATGCACGTAACATACAAACCTCACACAGGTGGTGTGGGGATCAAACAGAATTGTGTATATGAAAACATTTTCAAAAATGCAAAGCATGACATACATTCTCCTTTTTCAAATAACTAATCTTTTTATTACAAAAATAATGAATGTTCACTATGGAACGTTCTAGAAAATAAAGGTAAGCTGAAAGACTACAATAAAGATCACCAGTCCAAACACCCTCTAGAGCAATGGTTCTCAGCCTGCAAAAGGGGTCAGAATCCAGAGGTCTGGTTCAAACACTGAGTGCTGGGCTTCTGATTTAGAATTGCGGGGGTTGGCTCCAGAATCTGCTGTTCTAACTAGCTCCCAGGTGATGCAGCCCTTGCTGATCTGGGGATGATGCTTTGAGAACCACTGAACTAGTGGGAAACACGGAGAACTTTTTGCATCGACGGTATACCTTAAGTGTATGTTTTTGTTTGGTTATTGGTTTTTATAAAAACATTGTTTCACACTACTGTGCAACCTGCCTTTTTATTTAACAAACTGCTGTTTGCACATTCAGTTTCCTGTATGTATGCTTTGTGCTGCAGCTGAGCAGGCCCAGAAAGCAAGGAAAGAGATTGCTGACTATCTGGCTGCTGGGAAAGATGAGCGAGCTCGGATCCGAGTGGAGCACATTATACGGGAAGACTACCTCGTGGAGGCCATGGAGATCCTGGAGCTGTACTGTGACCTGCTGCTGGCCCGGTTTGGCCTGATCCAGGCCACACAGTGAGACCTATTGAACTTGATTGTTTTTCAGGCTTAAAGGAGTGACAGGCCATCCCTACCACCTGGTGAGGGAGAGGGTGGGCTCTAACTTGTCGGGACTGTGTCACAGTATTTTGTGTCCGCTTGAACAGACTATGTCAGTCCAAAGAACCATTTTTAAAAACCAAACAGATGGCTTTTTTCTTGCTGTAGATAAATTGGAAAATACAAAGTATTTTGTGTCTGCTTGAGGAAATATGGCAGTACAAAAAATCATTTTTATAAAAACCAAATAGATGTCTTTTTTCTTACAATACAAAAATTGGACAGGAGGAGAGTTATGAGGGGGAAATGGGGACAACTGTAATGAACAATAAAAAAAATGAAAAAAAGGTTGGAAAATACAGACAAAAAGAATCCGTAATCAAATCCAGAGATAAGAATTTTTGGTATACCTCCTTTCAGTTTATATGTATATATTTATATGTATTTCTGTGTGTATAAACATGTATATGTGTATGTATACTTTTACATACCTGTAGGTACATAGAAGTTTATATTCTAATTTCAGTTTAAAATTTTTCATTTTGACATTATTTTTTTAACATTGTCCATGGACTACCTTTGAGGTAGGGGAAAGAGGGAAACAGAAAGCCCTGATTTTCATAATCGTGCACTTTCCTTAGGGAACTGGATTCCGGTCTGGCTGAATCTGTGTCTACACTCATCTGGGCTGCTCCTCGACTCCAGTCAGAAGTGACTGAGTTGAAAATAGTGAGTATGACGAGTTTTCACTGCCTGTACCACGATCGTAAATGAGCGTGTCGCTAATGTTACTCATTTAGACTTGTAGGATTACTTGGGGGATTCTTTCTTTTCATAAAGGATAACCAAAAAAAAAGTTTTCTTCTTTTAGTCTTTAAGTGAAAAATAAATACTGTTTTTAAGGACAATGGTGGGGTGGGGGGAACATTGCTTAAAAAACCCCACAAACTTGAAACTGTGTTTCTTTTGTGGGAGAAGGGTTGTCATAATTTACAAGGTGTTTAGAATGGGAGGTTTTAAGTTTTACATTTATTAGATATTTAAAAATTAAACAAAATGCTTAGTTTATTGTTAATGCTGTTTGATGCTAAAAGAATGTAATTCCATTGAGGAAACATGAAAGTGATTTTTGCTTTTTCAGTGATTCTTTATCTAAAGTAAATCTGCCATAACTTGATCAATTTTGCCTATATTTCTTTCTTGGTGATGGTTTACTGCAGGTATCTAATCAGCTGTGTGCAAAGTACAGCCAAGAATATGGTCACCTGTGTCGAACCAGTGAGATTGGAACTGTCAGCCCTCAGGTAGTACCATTTCCAGAGGCACACATTTTTCTAAATGAGGAAGACTGGGAAAAGCTGAGCAAACTCAAAACATATAATTCTGTGCAGAGCAAAAGATGTGTAGAAGTAATTTTTGCATAGGAGGTAGAGGAAGTTGGATAAAGATCTTGAATTAGGGAACTCAGTTCTTTCAAAGGGAGTCAAATATATGGTGACAGGTGGAAACTAGACTTTTTGGTGGTCAGCATGCTATAATGTATACAGGTATCGAATTATCATGTCCTACACCTGAAACTTGTCTAATGTTATTAACCGACATTACCTCAATTAAAAAAAAAACTAGAGTCGAGAAAACTGAGCTGATTCTTAAGAAAACGTACATTTTTCCTAAATGTAACTGGTCTAGTGATACAAAAGATGTTAATGAAACTTTGAAGTTTCAACTTTGAACATCTTACATAATTCAGAACTGACATTCAGCTGGACCCAGAATTCTGGCTGAAGCAGCTGTTTCAGGCTGGTGGACATTCTCCTCGTTCAGGGCATCCGCTCTGATGGGTCAGGGCCTCGCTGCACTGGTTGTTGTATATGCTGAATATCACCTCTGACATAATTCGAATGCTTGTCATGAAATCAGAAAACATTTTTCTTATGTTTATTTTCTTCCTCTTACTCGATTTGGTTTGAGGAGCCTTCGCCCCAGGAAAGGGCTGTCTTATGATACAAGGAGGATTCCCTCCTTGTTGTTGCTAAGTTAATTATCCTTCTACCATCATAGATCTTAAATAACAGTGACTAGAAAGATGAAGAACAATGATGCAGAAGTGAAAGACCAGCTAAACTCTTTTGCTTCTTATTTTGTAGATGTGAGTGTGACCAACTCGGTTATGTTCTTTATTTTTCAGCTCATGTGTAAATTAAATGTGGACACTCTACCCCAGGTTCTAGTGGAACAGTACCTGATAGAAATTGCTAAGAACTATAATGTGCCATATAAATCCAAGGCAACAATTATGGTGAGTACTTTCAAAAGGGAGAATTGATTTAAAGCTGAGATTTCTGTTGTGTGCTAGGAGATTTTGTTTTTTTTCTACTTAGGAATGTGGCTCTCAGGATAGCTATGTCAGGATTGTAAATCAGGTAAAGTTTGTACCTTTTGTCTGCCCACATACTTTTCCTAACAGGGTTTGACTTCTGATAACTATCAGATGATCCTTCTAAGTTGTTAACAGTGAAATGGAGAAGAAAGGTGAAGGTAACTAAATGTTACACACAAAAGTGTGAAAAACAGTTTTAGTTCTTAAGATTTCAAGTTTGTCCTGTGGATATGTTATATTTTAGTAGAGATCTTTATTAAAGATCTAGTATAAAGGTTACAAGATCCAAATGCACAAGGCACTATCATTTAGTCTTGCTTAAGGGTGTTAAGTTCAGTAGTGAAATGACCCATATTCAGATCCTAGCTCCACCATTTATTAATTGTGAGATCTCAGGCAAGTTGACTTATTCTCTCAAAGACTCAGTTCTCTGGACTGTAAAAAGGAGGATAAGGCCCTGGCTGGGTAGCTCAGTTGGTTGGAACATCGTTGCAATATGCCAAGGTTGGGGGTTCCATCTCTGATCAGGGGACATACAAGAAGCAACCAATAAATGCATAAACAAGCGGAACAACAAATTGATATTTCTCTCTCTAAAATCAATAAATAAAAGAAGGGGGATAATAATAATTAATGGTTATTAACAGATCTAAGTTTCTTGGGATGATTAAATCAGCTAATTAATATGTACAGGGAATTTAAATGTAATGCTGGCCCATCACAAATGTAATCAAGTTTTGCTTTTTTATCATCATCATTGCCATGGAGAATGCATTAAGCTTCCAAAAGGTGGTCAGGAACTATTTTAGGGCCAGATGGATATCTCCCTAACGTCTCTCAAATCATCTCATACGGGGAGTGACTTATTTTAGCAATTGATAAAGTTGTCTCTGATAACTTCTTTTTTTTTTTAATTTATTGATTTGAGAGAGAGAGAGAGACAACATTGATTTCTTGTTCTATTTATTTATGCATTCATTGGTTGCTTCTCATGTGTGCCCTGACCGGGGATTGAACCTACAACCTTAGCATATTGGATAACACTCTAACCAACTAAGCTACCTGGTCAGGGCTCTGGTAACTTCTTTATAAAAGATGTCCCTGCACTCACATGCCAAACTTGTGCTTAGTGCAGGCAAGAAGCCACAAGGAAACTCTGTTCGATCCTGTGTTCCCACATTGCTGCCTTCCAATTGATGGGGCAGCATGTAACACATTGGGTCGGATTAAGGGGCACACTTGTCTTTTCTGATGCTTTGCTATTGATGGTTTCCTGATAGGGACTCTTACCCATTTTTCTCTTTCAAGGAGTGACATGGTTTGTTGAAAAATGACATATTGTGGTGCCCTGGCTGGTGTAGCTCAGTGGATTGAGCGCGGGCTGCGAACCAGGCATCGCAGGTTCGATTCCCAGTCAGGGCACATGCCTAGGTTGCAGGCCATGTCTCCCAGCAACCGCACATTGATGTTTCTCTCTCTCTCTCTCTCTCTCTCTCTCTCTCTCTCTCTCTCCCTCTCTCCCCCCCTTCCTCCCTCCCTCCCTTCCCTCTCTAAAAATAAGTAAATAAAATCTTTTAAAAAAAAAAGAAAAATGACATATTGTGAATATTTGGATAATACCAAAAGGGGCTGTGAAGAAGTGAAGGCCACCTGAAATACCACTAGAGATGTGTCGTCCAAGGGCTCAGCCCTGGACCTCTGTGTTTTCTCCTCTACTCTCTAGGCGATTTTAGCCAACATCATGGTTTTCAACACCATTTTTATGGTGAGGACTTCTACACGTATATCGCTAGCTAAGGCTTCTAGGCTGATATGAACTCCAGGCTGATATTTACCCCCACCTTCTTGAAATCTTTGCTTGGATATTTCAGAGACACCTCAAATTTAACATGTTTAACAGTGCTCTTACCCTTTTCAACAGCCCACTCCTTCTACAGTTAATGGCAGTTCTATGCGAGGGCAAGAATCCTGATGTCTTCCTTGACTCTCCCCTTTTTCACAACTGCTAGCCCCCAACCAATCTTCGGAAAGTCCTGCCTTCAAAATATATCCACAATTCTGCCACTCTCACCATCTCCGCTGACAATACCCTGGCGAAACCTGCAATAACCTCTTCCCTGGATGATTCAAGGGCCTCTTAACTGGTTTTTCTGCTTCTCTACTCTTCTTCATTAATTGATGTTCAATATTGCCTTCAGAGATCTGGTTAGTACTGAAGTCAGATCTGTTCACACATCTGCTTTGAATCCCCCCAGTGGCTTTTTATTTCACTTAGAATAATAGGCAACGGCTTTACTACGACTGAAGAGGCTGCCCATAACTACTCTCACCTCTTGTCTCTGGCCCCATTCCTTCTCCTCTCCCCCAGTTTACTCTGCCTCAGCTACACTGGCTGCTGGCCTCCTCGTGCTGCTTCACACACACACTGCTGTCCCCCACCACAGGGCCTTTGTACCCCTTGTACCCTGTCTTCTCTACTATCTGCCTGGTCCCTCCCTCACTTCTTCAGTGTGAGGCCCTTACTGGCTACCTTCTCTAAACTGTCAACCCCTTCCCTTTCCTCTGCTTTGTAATTTTTCTCTATCACTCCTATCTTTATCTAACACACTATATAGTTCGCTTAGTGATCTTGTTTATTATCTGTATCCCCTACTGGAATGTCATTGGCTCCGGGAGCACAGGGACCTTGTTCTGTTTTGTTCACTGTGCCATCTCCTGTACTGTGCCTGGTTTATATTAGGTAGTCAATACAGTTTGCAAATGAGTGAATAAGTCCAGTGTTTACCATTGTTAAGATTTGCTAAACTTTCTTGGAGACATCTCTATGCATATTGACGTCTAGCTCTTAATCATTGGTGTACCAGTGTCTGACCTCAGACACTCAGAACACAGTCCTTGAAACAGAGACAAAGAAGTGTGAGGGCCAGAAAGCCTGAAGGTTACTTTTAACTGTCATTGACTTACACTAGACTCACAGCTTCCCAAGGGCAGGAAACACGTTTCCTTTACACTGTTTTTTTCCCCAGTGCTTTCCAAGAGTGTTTGGCATGTAGTAGGTATGCAATAAACAAATGCGTAATAAGTTGAGAACCCAATATTATTCTTACCCTCTTGCTTCAGGCTAAAGCCCCAGCAGACCTGGTTAGTGTTGGATTTACTGATGATGTCAAGAAAGGTGCCCATGACAATGGAGGTGGAACTGTAGCCAGACCTGGTGATCCACATCAGGCATTGCTAGTGTCTGCATCAGGGCCCTTACCTGTGCCGTCCTCAGTTCCTGGTCCCTCCTCCCTTCCTCGTGAAAGACAGGTCAGTATGGCTAAGGAGGATACCGAATCTGAAATGATACTCTAAGTACTGCTAGAAAGTAGTTCTGAATGGATATTTTGGATGGTAAAATTATCTTTGTGAAGGTTTTAAGGCCAGGGGCATATTTGTAATCATTTAGCTTATATTTGATATATTTTTTTATGCTGAATTCATGAGAAAATAGGGCTACACACAGCCTTTCATCAACTGCCTGACAATACCACAGTACAGACTGCAAAGAATACTTGTCTGAGCTGGACAAATCTGGGAGTCTTGCATGTACAGTGATTTCTTAGACTCACAATTCAGATTAGATATATTCAGTTTATGTGTAGTGAAAACAGTTTACTCTCATGTTGAAAATAGGATAAAAATCTCATAACTGCACATACACAAATCTAGAGGAGTCAGTTAAGTAAAAACTAAAGAGCCATAGACATTAATCTTCTTTACTCTTTGTTCCTTCAGTATGAAGTAAAAATAAATTGTTATTCTTTCATTTCTGACCCCATGAAGTTCTTTTTTAAAGATTTTCTATTTCAGGCCCTGGCTGGCGTAGCTCAGTGGATTGAGCGCGGGCTGCAAACCAAAGCATCGCAGGTTCGATTCCCAGTCAGGGCACATGCCTGGGTTGCAGGCCATGGCCCCCAGCAACCGCACATTGATATCTCTCTCTCTCTTTCTCCCTCCCTTCCCTCTCTAAAAATAAATAAATAAAATTAAAAAAAAATTTTCTATTTCAGCTATAACTTAATTCTAATTTTCCTCGTTGAAATTATTTGTCTGAATAACACCTTGTGTATTGCTCAGCTTCTGCTTTTGGAATGCAAGTTCTCTGATTTAAAAATAAAACAAAGAAAACTGTATGGAAAATTTAAACATATTCAACATTAGAGAGAATAATACAATAAACTTGCACGTACTCATCACTCATTTTTGACAGTTATCAACATTATGCTGTTCTTATTTCATCTATTTCTTCCTCATTTTTCAAGAGAAAGGAATGTAAAGCAAATTTCAGACATTATATAATTTCACCTGTAAGTATTTCTCTATATATTTCTAACATATATCCTTTGTTTTTATTGATGATTTTTTATTAAAGATTTTATTTATTTACTTTTAGAGAGAGGGTAAGGGAGGGAGACTGAGGGAGAGAAACATCATGTGCAAGAGATCAGTTGCCTCTCACACACCTCCAACTGGGGACCTGGCCCACAACCGAGGCATGTGCACTGACTGGGAATTGAACCAGCAACCTTTTGGTTTGCAGGCTGACACTCAATCCATTGAGCCACACCAGCCAGGTCCCCTTTGTTTTTATAATATAAAATAATGTCTTTATGATAGCCAACATAATGAAAAATAATTTCTTAATATTGTATAATACTCAATTCAAATTAAATTTCTCTAATTGTCTCAAAAATGCATTTTTACAGTTATTCTGTTGAAATCAAGATCCCAAAAGATCCACACATTGTATTTGGTTGATATCTCTCTTAAATCTTTTCATCTCTAACACTTTCTTCTTCCCACTTCTATGTTTTTTCTTGCCATTTATTTGTTGGAAGAAGAGTCCTCTGATTTTATTAAAGTGAAGCATTTTTTTTCACAAGTAGTTTCTAGGTTCAAATATAAAAGATTCCTTGATTTTTGTATGAGGCCATATGTGACAGAAGAAGCAAAACCCATAGTCACTCTTGAGGCTGATTTCCAGAAGGCAGAAAAACCCTTCATCTCAAACAAGAAGGACGCTTGACTGCAATAAAGTTCACTTAAGTTAATTTTAAGAAATATTTATTGAAGGCTTACTATGACAAAACTATGTTTGAAACTCAAACCAATTGCTTCCCAGTGATTTTTTTTCTTTCAGAATGACTCCCATAAGAACAATTTGCCTCCTATGCTGGTTCCTGGTAAGTATAGGGAATGCTGGAAATAGTTGGTAATATTGCTTGATATTCATTAAAGATATTTCAGTTGTTATAAGTCGAGTCATTCCTCCACTGGTGGGAGGAGTTTATTAGTGATTAACCAGGATGACAGTGTGTTCCCTTGTAGTAGCCAAGTGGTAGTTTGCAAAGTTGATATGGATCTCAAACAGATCTTTAATTCAAAAAAGGTTTTAAAACCACTACTATACTAGATCATCCTGTCACATGTTTTGAAACACTGTGCTTTTAAAAAAATTCAGACCACCCTTGTAGAAGATTGCCATCACAATGTAACTATTACCACCATTTCCATGTTGGGGGAATGGTCTAGTTTTCCAGCCATACTATGTACTGTTCTTTCAATAGCAACAATAGCCTACTAGTAGTTTTTAAGGCAGGAATTTCATTCTGGAGTACATATTGGTGTGACTTTTTTAATCACATTTTTTTTAAATGAATAGGTCCTGGACCCAACTCCAAAACTTCTCCAAAGCCAGCATCAAGAACCAAGATTGGTTTTGATAACTTTATGCCTGATTTGCCTGATGTAAAACCTCAAGCAAGCCTTTCCATTTACCCTTATGATCTGGAGGAAGTTGATTTTGAAGATCTTGACCGGAGACTTGAAATGCTGAAGAAAGCCACATAATTCCTTAGTCCTAGATTGAGTATTTGCCTGGGAATTAGGGCTCTTGTGCACAAATTTTAATATGGTCATTGATGAACATTTTAATATGGCCTTAGATGAACATTCTTGACCTACAGAGTTTTATTATAGTCAATAAACTTTCATTTTCTCTGAGATTCTTATTTCTCTCATAATTATAACTTCTTCCAAGGAGGCAGAATGGTGTGTATTTAAATCTCATCCCTATGCTTACTAGTTATAAATAAGACTTTTGGCAAATGGTACCTCCTATCAGATGTGCATGAGAGAGCTAAGGAACTAGAGGAATGCATGTCTTCTTAAAAATGAGTATCTTAAGGAATGTGCAGACACTAAAAGTGAGTAAGAGAAGTGTTTTCCGAAAATTTGGAATCTTGTATGCCTGGATTCAAATTTAGAATCTGCCATTTACTAGTTCTAAGCTTCCTTTTTCTCACCTGTAAAATGGGGAAAAATAAAATAATGAGGATTAAAATAAATAATGTATATAAAGCTTTTTAGCACTTAGTAGGTACTCAATAAATAATAATTTCCTTTCTCATTGCTTGCCAAGTTCTACTGGACTAAATATTAGTGATTCTATGAGACTAGGTAAAGGAGAGGCTGAGAAAAACTAGTTGGCCAAATTAATGATATTCTTGTTTGTTTCTTATATAATGGCATTTTTCTTTTTCTTTTTAAGAAACTATTTTTTAGAGCAACTTTAGGTTCATAGAAAAATGCCAAATTGCTCTCTCTCTCTTTTTTGTGGTGGCTCAGAGGTGATCAGCTGCTTCAGGTTGAAGCTGAACATCTCATTCCCAACCACTGGCTGCCAGAAACTCATTGAAGTAGGTGATGAACTTAAACCTTGTACCTTTTATGAGAATTGTATGGCCACAGTTGCTGCAGACATTCTGGGAGAGGAATGGGAAGGTCATGTGGTTCGAATTAGTGGTAGAAACAAACAAGGTCTCTCCATGAAACAGGGTGTCTTGATGCATAGCCATGTCTGCCTACTGCTGAGCAAGGGGCATGCCTGTTACAGATCACGGAGGACTGGAGAGAGAAGGGACAAATCTGTTCAGGGTTGTACTGTGGATGCCAATCTTCGTGTTCTCAATTTGGTCATTGTAAAAAAGGGGGCAGGGGGCAGATATTCCTGGTCTCACTGATACTACTATGCCTTGTTTCCTGGGTCCCGAAAGAGCTAGCAGAATCCACAATTTAAAAATTTTTTTTTATTTATTTTTAGAGATAGGGAAAGGGAGGAAACATCAATGTGCAAAAGATAGATCAGTTGGTTGCCTCTTGCACACCCCAACTGGGGACCTGGCCTGCAACCCAGGCACATGCCCGACTGGGAATGGAATGGATGTCCTGCTGCCCCAGTTCACAGGCTGGCACTCAATCCACTGAGCCACACCAGTCTGGGCAAGACCCACAGATTTTTCATTCTTACTAAAGAAGGTGATGTCTGCCAATATGTTGTGAGAAAGCCCCTAAACAAAGAAGGTACGAAACCTACAACCAAAGCACCCAAGATTCAGCATATTGCTACTCCACGTGTCCTACAACAACAATGTTGGCGTATTGCTCTGAAGAAACAACATACTAAGAAAAAAAAGGAAGAGGCTGCACAGTATGCTACACTTTTGGCTAAAAGAATGAAGAGGGTCAAAGAAAAACATCAGGAACAGATTGCCAAGAGACATAGGCTGTCCTCTCTGAGAGCTTCTACCTCAAAGCCTGACCCCAGTCAAAAATGAGGCCTTCTAAGAGGAATAATAAATAACAAACACCAAATCTCAAAGAAAGAAGAAAGCCAAATTAATTTTTAAATGCAGTTACTAGTTATGTAGAATCTTGATTTCAAATTCCTATTTTATGAGTCCAGGAGAGTTTACATTGCCCCCTTTGCATGTGAAAAAGTGATACCTGTATACCAATTTCTCTCTTCTTAAAAAATCAGTTTTGTCTTGAATGTTTCATTCTAAGATTTTTCTCTCCTTATGAAACACAAGTTTATTCAAAGAATATGGGTTAGAGGAAGGATCCTTGAAATCCAAGGCCAGGGCCTGACCTACACAGCAATCTGGCTGCCTCTTCTCAAGAGCGTACACCTCACCCCGGCACCTGTTGGAATCCTATCGTTGTCAGGCATGTGTGAGGAGCTTGGAGGAGGAGCAGTTTGGTGTTCCCTGAACCAGATACTGGGAATTGGCGGCCCCAGTTACTAAGGTGTCCCGACACTTTTTGGACTTCCCAGGCTAATTTTAAAGCAGCATGAAGGGCTGACTGATTTTAAAGTAACAAGGATGGGGCTCTTCACTTGAAGGAGAACAAAACCAATTCACTATGGATCCTCCTAGGCAAATGATAGTGCCCACATTAAAGAAATAAAATTACAATGAGTCTGGAGCCCTGCTCTTTTTCTGGGCAATGCACTTTTCCCAGTGGCCTCAGTTCCCTCTTCCCTACATGGGAGAATGGCACCGTTTCCTCAAGTTAGGGTTGACTTGGTTGCAGTTTTATATCTGGTGAGATTTTTCATTCCAAAAGTGCCAACATAACACAGACTCATTTGCAAACCAAGCATAACTACTCTTCAAAAAATGTAACATAAATATGACATAAAACATCTCAAGTGCAGGCACTTTGGACTGCCTCTTTTAAAATATCTCTAAGGCAAAGAAGGTGCTTGGCTGGGCCTGATATCTCCTGGGCTTTGGCCTTCACTTGGAAAGAACATGTAGTACATTTCCCAATATTCTTGGTAGGAGGTCAAAGAGGATGTGGAGTGTATGGAATTTTAATTTTTACTTCACTTCTGGTTTTTTTCATAACTGAAGTGTTAATCCCTAAACCCCTTCCTAGGCCAGGATAAACTGCGAGTAGGCACCACGATTAAAAGAATTGTAAAAATCCTTTTCACAAGAGCATTACATAAACAACAGATGAGCTAATTTCTGTTTGACTTTCTGGCTTATTTATAAATTCAGATGACTCAAACCGTAACAAAACAGGCGAGTGGAACTGCCTCTTTGATGCAGGTCCCTGTATTTCCTACAGGGTTGTGTCCCCTCTTCACTGTCCTTTCTCGCTGAGATCTCTAGTACATGGAGAGTAGGAAGAGTTCCTTATGAAAGACACTGACTACAATTCTGCAGAGAGGGCTTTCCTCATCTGCTGTAAAGGTCATATGGCTTCAGCTGACGATACTGAGCCATTTAAGATCCCTTCCAAAGAGAGAGGGTACCCCTCCACCCGCAGTACCACAGGTTCCAACTTCATGTCATGTCTTCCAAAAGCCCTCTTTCACTGCTCTAGTGATCTCTCACCTTTGGGTTTTTTTTTTTTTTTTTTTTTGGAACTAGGACTTATCTACTGAGTAATAATATCACTAATTTTGTTTTGTATTTGAGAATTTTTTAAAAATCTAGTTTTCCTCAGGTTATCCTCTGTCCCTACTCCCCGGAGATTATTATTATCTGGGGAGTAGGGACACTCTCTTCTGAAATCCCTGTTGCAGATTCTGTACGCCCAGAACAGTGTGGTATAGTGGAAAGAGTCAGGTGGCACATTCATTGAATGATTACTAAATGGACCAAAAGATATATTCCAAGTTGAAAGGTTTAGATTGGATTCTGGTCTCTGCCGTATGTAGGTGTAACAAATCATTTAATTTCTCTAGGCTTCTGTTTCTTCATGTCTAAAGTGGGGGTGATAATATTTATCCTAAAGAGAGCTAATATTTATTGAGCCCTTACTATGTGCCAACTGCTGTGCTAAGTACTTCAAGTGTATCAGCTCATTTAATGACCACACCAGCCTGAAGATGCCGATGCTACTATTAACTCCATTTTAAAGATGGGTACACTGAAGTTCAGAAATGCTCAGCAATATTAAGTAACTTGCTGCAGTGCTCCGGCCTGCGGAGCAGTCAACGAGGGTCCCGAGCCTACCTGCAACGGATGAATAGGGGTGGGAGCAAGAGGTGCGAAGAAAGGCAGCAAGACAAAAGATTCTGATCAAGCTGCAAACTTTTATTTAAATGGCGGGGGTTATATAGGGACGGGAAAAGGGAAGCTGCTCTGATAGGCTGCTCCGTGCGTGTTCACCTCCTGCCCTTGCTAGTGATTGGTCAGTCAGGTGCGTGATCAGTGCCTTGATTGGTCAGTCAGGTGCATGACCAGTACCTTGATTGGCAGCTGGTTCGCGT
>PVIA01001676.1:0-145627 GCA_004024845.1 Tonatia bakeri | reverse complement strand
CGATATGCTGTCTTGCTGACGGCGTCAGCGAACTAAGGCCCCAACACTGCAGGTCACACAATAAAGAGGACAAGGGCTGAGTTTTAAACCTAGGCAACCTAGCACCAGAAACCAACACTTTTAACTACTATGCTACAATGTCTGTGTGGTTTACAACCTATGGTGGGTGAGAAGCAAATGAATCAATGTAGATGCAAACACTTTAGTAAATCCCAAGACAAAATGCACTACTGTTACTTGTAGTGGGCAATCTATAAGTGCTTTAGTTGAATTGCAAGGTGGCACAAAAATTTCATACTTATATTCTCATGACGCTTGATATTTTTCAGAGTGCTTTCACACATTTGATCCGTCTGCATAAGAAGACACTTTGGGTCCATTTTGGAATAGGCCAGTCATAAATAAATATTGACTGGCTGAGGAAATAGACCCAGAGATGGTAAGCACCTCGTGAGCACCTCCAGGGCACAAGGCTACTTAACCCAGCCAGGGCTGGCATCTGAGTGGTCCGATTCCTGGCCCAAAACTAAAGTTTTGTTTTTGTCGTTTGTTGTGATTATTTGTTAAATCTGCAAGTTGTGACTAATAAATAAACCATAAAAGTAATTATTTATTTCTCCCAGCCATTATCTCTTCCTAGAAATTTGTTTAATCCTTTCAGACTGCTGCTATTTCTATATTTAACGTGTATTTGCTTCTTTTTGTTTCTTTAGGCTTTTTTATTTACACTTGATTTTAGCCAGAAGGCCAAGAAGCAATAGGCTGTTGCTGTTTAAAAAACAAAAATATTCTTTAGCATTTGGAAAAATGCATCTGTAAAACTACATTATCTTAAAAGAACTTTTTTTTTCAAAATGTAAAAGTCTTTTTTTTAAATAAAAATATAGTATGATCCTTGCAAAAACAAAACTTAATAAAGTAAAAAAATCCTCTAAGTCCCAGCCCTGGCTGGTGTAGCTCAGTGGACTGAGCGCGGGCTGCAAACCAAAGCATCGCAGGTTCGATTCCCAGTCAGGGCACATGCCTGAGTTGCAGGCCACAGCCCCCAGCAACCGCACATTGATGTTTCTCTCTCTCTCTTTCTCCCTCCCTTCCCTCTCTAAAAATAAATAAATAAAATCTTTTTAAAAATCCTCTAAATCCCATTATCTAAGGTAACCATTTTTATATTTGCTTTATTTTCTTTTAAAACTTTGTTTTTTGTTATTTTCCTTACATTTTAACTTTATTCTTCAACATTTTCTATATATACAGTATACACTTTTTACAAGCTCATTTTATGATACCATTTTGTAATGTTTTAAAAAAAATTGTCAGACTATGATAAAGATAGAGCTATAGGTTCATTTTTACTGACTGCATAGTATTCCGTTTCATTGATGTGTTATAATTTATTTATCTGAAATTAGGGATTATGTTTGAATAGATGGGGAGTAAGTCTTTCTAAACTTGAATCACTAGCTGCAGAAAGCAATCAAGATAATGAGGACCATGTTATATATTGGGTCCATTGCTTTTAGTTTCAGTTGCAAGTTGCATTGGAGGAGGGCTTAGTAATTATAAAGATAAATATAGGAGCTTCCGGACAAGATGGAGGCATAGGTAGTCACACTGTGCCTCCTCGCACAACCAAACTAAGGACAACAAAAACTGAGAAACAAAAAACAACCAGAACAGAGAGAAATGAACTGAATGGAAGTCTGACTACCATACATCCAGACTGGTAAGGAGGGGCGGAGTTGGAGACCTACGGAGAGGGGTCGACGGGTCCCGGCAGGAAAAAGCAGTGCCTGGCAGACGGCAGTTGGCGAACCCCAGAAGCGCAGGGGCGGCTGACGGACCGGTGGCAGACCCTGGGCCCCGGAGGCAACAGGCAGACCCAGTGCGCCGCAGCCACACGTTCGCGCGCAGACAAACTAAGGGAAAATGGGCAGCAGCACAGACCGCGCAACCCAGGGACCCACCGCCGCGGGAAACAAAGCCTAAGAGCACCGACTGAAAACACCTGTGGGAGCTGAGGCCGGGAGATTCTCTCAGACTCACAGGAGACTCCTCAGGGAAACCCACAGAGTCTGAGAAAGTGCACAGGCCCACCTGCCTGGGAGCCAGCACCGGAAGGGCCCAATTTGCGTGTGGGAAGTGGCAAAGGGGAATGGAGTCCTAGAGAGAGCAGAGTAGGCGCCATTGTTCTCTCTCAGACCCTGCCCCCACATACAATGTCACAACCCAGCGACTGGGGTGCCCCGCCCTGGTGAACAACTAAGGCTCCGCCGCCCTTACATAACAGCCGCAACCAGACCAAAGGAAAAGAAAAAATAAAAAAGATGGCTCAAACAGATTTGAAAGCCCCAGAACCAATTTTTTTAAGTGACCAAGAGATAGCCAACCTATCAGATGCACAGTTCAAAGCACTGGTGATCAGGATGCTCACAGAATTGGTTGACTTTGGTCATAAATTAGATGAACAGATGCAGGCAACAATAAGAGAAATGAAGGAAAACGCACAGGGAACCAATAGTGATGGGAAGAAAACTGGGACTCAAATCAATGGAGTGGACCAGAAGGAAGAAAGGAACAACCCAACAGAAAAGAATGAAGAAACAAGAATTCAAAAAAATGAGGAGAAGCTTAGGGACCTCCAGGACATCTTGAAATATTCCAACATCTGAATTATAGGGGTACCAGAAGGGGAAGAGGGAAAACAACAAGTGGAAAAGTTATTTGAACAAATAATAAAGGAGAACTTCCCCAATCTGGCAAGGGAAATAGACTTCCAGGAAGTCCAGGAAGCTCAGAGAGTCCCAAAGAGGATGGACCCAAGGAGGAATACGCCAAGGCACATCATAATTACATTAGCCAAGGGAAAAATTGAAGGAGAGAATCCTAAAAGCAGCAAGAGATAAGGGGACAGTTACCTACAAAGGAGTTCCCATCAGACTGTCAGCTGATTTCTCGAAAGAGACCTTACAGGCAAGAAGGGGCTGGAAAGAAGTATTCCAAGTCCTGAAAGGCAAGGACCTACATCCAAGATTTCTCTATCCAGCAAATCTATCATTTAGAATGGAAGGACAGATAAAGTGCTTCTCAGATAAGGCCAAGTTAAAGGAATTCATCATCACCAAGCCCTTATTATATGAAATGTTAAAGGGACTTACCTAAGAAAATGAAGATCAAAAATATGAACAGTAAAAAAAGACTTCAAATTCACAGTTAGTAACAACCATACCTAAAACAAAAGCAAACTAAGCAAACAACTAGAACAGGAACAGAACCACAGAAATGGAGATCACATGGAGGGTTAGCAACAGGGAAGTGGGAGAAGGAGAGAGGGGGAAAAGATATAGAGAATAAGTAGCATAGACAATAGGTAGAAAATAGACAGGGGGAGGGCAATAATAGTATGGGACATGTAGAAGCTAAAGAACTTGTGACACATAGACATGAACTAAAGGGGGGGAATGTGGGTGGGAGAGGGTGGGCAGGGTGCAGGGGAGTGAAGGGAAAATGGGAAAACTGTAACAGCATAATCAATAAAAAAAGATAAATATATGTCAAAAATACATGAAGAGGGTTTACATTTTACAATGTTTGCCATTTTCTCTTTAATGATCTGACATTTGGCATGGTAGAAAAAAGTTTCTTCCTCTTTCTTAATAAGATGGTTTAACTTTTTTTGTGTGGCTCTTAATGATAAACATTTAAACTCGACCTCTAAGAAAAGTTTTGTGGTGTTGCAAATTAAATACTTCAACTAACAGCTTTCCACACTGCAAACTCCTTTTTTTTTTATGGAGGCCCAAACTGTAGTACTTTAACATATGTTCATGTATGGCTATACTTCAGAGGAATCCATGCTAAGACATAATTATGGTCTTCTAGTTTTATACTACTACAGTCAGCCCTCAGTTTCTGTGGGGTTCCAGGCCCCCCAGGGATACCAAATTCCCTTACATAAAACAGCATAGTAATTTCCTATATTATGATCATCCTTCCATAATCTTTGAATCATCTCTAGATTACTTATGATACCTAGTACAATGTGAATGCTGTATAACTAGTTGTCATGCTGTATTGTATGGAAAATAATGACAAAAAAATCTGTACATATTCGGTACAGACTCAACCCTTGTAGGACTGACCACATAATACACATCAGCAACAATGTAACATTTTTATTCCCAACTATTTTCCAGTCGTGGTTGGTTGAATTCTCCTATGTGGAAGCAGAGGATACTTTGAGCCAACTATACAACTACACAGATTTACTAGCCTTGTGATCCAGGGCTGCACTGTATATAATAGTACAGGGAAGGGGTATGAGGTGACCGAATTCCATAAGTATTCTGCTTCCCAAACTATTGCCCTTGGTTGATTCCACTCTACCTATGGGGGTGGGTAGGTGGGTACCCTTTTCTAGTTTGCAAGGTGGCACACTATAGCAAAACCCCATGGAGGAGGGAAAAGGGAGGGCCTTTTCGTATGAGTTTCTCTGAGCTTCAGTCTTTATTTGTAAATTAAATTATATATGCTTATCTAGTCTGACTCAGATTGTTGGGAGGTCAAATTAGATTATACATACGAAAATAAACTCTGTGATATTGACTCGGACACCAGCCGTCAGTGTCTGCGGTGTTATGGATGAGATGAAATAAATTCACACGGACTACCGAGTCCTGTTGAGGAAAAGAGAAGATGCCACTTCTCTCTCAACGGGACAGAAAGACCCCGAGTGCCTCGGCTGCACTCTCAAGAGGAGAGCACCCAGACCCTTGCCTAGAGAAGCTTTTATTGGATTCAATTTGCATAGGAATACAGGGTGTATATGTAAAGCTCATTAATCATTATCAGGCAGTAAGGATCCAACAATAGATAACATACAAAGAACTCTGAGGGCCTATTTTGAGTCAGGGTCAGATTGCTAAATGGCCATAAAATTTTGTGGAACAAACTCACTTCTTGCTTGGACCCTTATCATTTAATTGAGAGCATTCTAAACGAAGCAGGTTTCACAGTATTTTACATATTCTTTCTTAGTCCTGATCACCCTAGGGAACCTGCCCTTTCCAGCACACATCTGCACCCACCACCGGCATCATTTCAGGCTTAAGGCATTGTTTCAGGCTTAAGTCAGGCAGGGGAAGTAAAGCAGCCAAGAGATTAGGAGACTTCTTGCAGACAGAGTGAGGACTCAGGCTATGTCAAAGCCAAGGTGTGAGGGTCCATCACCCCTTTTCTGTAGTCCCCAAGTCCTTCCCTGGGGGCCCCCGTGATTGTGCCTGTCTTAGGTCATCCCTCCCTTGAGGAATCTTACCCATCATTGGCTAACAGATCAAGCATTGGGGGACAGGTAGGGTGAAGTAAAAGGAGAAGAGGTGGCGCTCCTGCCAGGGAGCTAAGCTTTGTCTCCTTAGTGGCTTTATGGTCCAAAGGTCACTCAGTCTTAGCCTTGGTGGTGGGTGGGGGTTACAGCTCCTGAAACCAGGCAGGGCAGTTCCCAACATATCAATATATAATAAGAAAAGATAATTACTACTGTTAAGCCTTTGACCTCCTTTTTGTCCCAGCTACTTGACATGCCTCAGTAAATTCAAAAACAAAATTGTACAGGTGGGCCCACTCAGTTCAATTTTTGTAAAATCTTTGACATCCCTGAATGAGAGTGGCTAAGGAAAAAGGTGCAACCTCCTATCTATGACAAGTCCTGGACTTAAGATTTGTGGTTAGTTAGTGCTGTTTGGCATCTAACCTGGTACTATGCATTATTCATTTTGAGGGGTACTTTATTGCCGATATACCTGAAGGCTTTTAGTTTAGACAGGTCACCTGTCCTTTAAATGGGCCAAGATATCATAGTCCTCTTTAAGTTCGCATGGAAAATATTCATTATCAGGTGTTAGTAATTATAAAGCCAGAAATTGTCTGGTTAGACTGTCTTTGGATCAGTCATTAGTTCATGGAGTCCGTTGGAAAGCCCACGCTGGAAGGATTTTAGCTGTCACTAGTCCAAATCCTATTTTTATATATGAGGAAGCTGAGGCCCTAAGAGATTAAATGACTTGTCCGATGCAGGTAGTTGAGTGATGATATTGGGCTTGGAGTCTTCTGTCTCATCCCCTTTGTATAAAATATGTTGCAGATAGCACAAAACCACAGAATCCAAGACCACTTGGAGAATGTTCCTGACCTTAACCTAAAGAGAAAGCTAATAGGAAAAGGTAATAGAAAAGAGTTTGGGATTCTCGCGGGATAGGAGAGGCTCACCAAAAATCAATATTCCCGGTTCCCACCTGCTTCGCCCCTTCCACTTCCTTCTCTTCCTTGCTAGCCCCGCCCTCCTCGGGTGGCCGGGTCGCTTCCTAGTAGCCTAGGATCCCCACCCCCAAGCGGAACCAATATCCGTCGGCTCCAGGGTTAGCCGGATCTTTCTCGCTCAGACTCTTCGCGGCGGTGACTCGACAGCAGCGTCTCGCGTCATCAGTGACAGCCCCGGTCCTTGCTACGCTTTGCGTCGCTCTGGCCGGGAGCAGTCACCTCCTCCTTGGCAAATAGTCCTCGGCAGGGTCCGAGTTTTGTTGGATAATAGGAAGGGGGAGGCACGGGAAGTTGCAGAGGACGCGGAATCGACAAGGAGAGGAAGCTAGGGACCGAAGTTTTTGTGATAGTGTGTGAACTTAGTTAAAAACTCCCTTCCTCCTAAGGATCCCTCCGCCTGCAGTAGCGGTGGTGTGGCCGAGGGAGCCGCCATTTTGGATGTTCGGTTCCTGCTGCCAGTGCTGCCGCCGCCCCCGGAGCTGCTGGTTTCATTCGAGGTTTCGGGCCGGTGAGTGTCACTCGCAGCGCTAGGAGCATATTGGTCCTTTTGCCCCACGCCTGCCGGGAGCGTTCGGCCGGAAGCTTCGCAAGAGTCGGGTCTCAGACTGTGGGGGGTGAGAAGATAGGACAGGGGCTGGGCCAGGAGGGGCCCGGAGCCCCTGGGGCTGCTCCGACTTCTTGCTGGCCCACCCTGAGGCCTCGGACCGGGAGGCACCGCGCACGACTGCTTTCCGTGCTGTGGCATTGCCCGGCAGGTGCCGGCCTCCTTGGACCCATTGACTTTTTCAGGCTGTGATCCTTCTTTGCGGGCTCACTCAGGGAGCTACGTACCAACATTTGTGTGTCTTCTACCCGGGTCAGGTCTTTTCGTAGAACTCTTCAGCTTTACTAAATGCTAAGTTCATTGCTGTCTGCACCTGCAATGCCGTCCTCTCAGAAGCGGACATTGGCCTTGCCTCCTCCTAATCTTCCGACCAACTTCTTTCCCAATTTTCCGTTTCGTTTTTTTTTTAACTCACCTTCGAGTAGACTGCTTACCTTTCTCTCAAACTCCTGATTCTGCGCACGTCAGTCTCTAATAATTCTCTCGATCTTTTAGACTGATTGAAAGTACGGGCGGTTGCTTACGTTTCCCAGTTAGGGTTTGGTGTAGGGGATCCGCGGAAACACTCGCTCAGAGTGTATTTCACCATTGCTATTTATAAAGCTGATTAAATGGCTTTTGGGGATAGGTAGGGAGGAAGTTGTCAGGTATTTTCTCATTTGTGCATTCCATTTCTGTGCTGAACACTTAGCTTTTTGGTACTTAGTGACACGTATTTTGCTGGGAATTAAATGTCCCTGGGCATGGAAATCTGACTGTGAAGAAGAATCTTAATCTGATGTAGGTAGAAAAGAAAGTAACTTTTTGGCTGCTGTCGGGATTAGTTGACAGGAGAGAGGAATGAATGAAGGTTTCTTAGTGATCTGAACTTTTAGGTGTTTTGTACAGTAATGATTTTTGTGACTGATTTTTTTAAAATACTTGTATTGACTTTCTGTATTCAGTTTTTCTGGGGAGAGTTGGATTTTAAATATTCACTTACTCTGTTCTTGGTAATATTTATCAGACTATATACGCCTTAAGGTTTAAAAACATAGAATCTGCTTGTATAAAAAGGCATTTCACAGTAATTCATTGATGATGTCCTACCTTTCAAGTTAGGTAGGTGTGATTCAATCACCTCCATTTTACCTTAGCCTGGGTTTTTGTATTTGCAAAAGAGAAAAAAGAAAAAGAGAAATTGAGATTACAGCCTAGTGACTGCTGAAACTAACATAACTTGAACTGGATCAAGTCTTTTAATACTTCCAATTCTTGTACGAAAGCATTTTTCTTATGAAGTTATCAGGCAGGTACATTTCTGTACTGGTCATATGATGCTTCAGTAGAAGACTGAATGTTTTCGTTGTAAATAGTCTGTGTTCTTGTTACTTGTTCAAAGGAGGCTTTTCAAAAATATATTAGTTACTATTTGTGTATTTACTCAGAAGCTGTGGAGTTTCTTTTTTGGTTTAAAGGAATTGTCAAACACCAAACATCTCTGGAATGCTCACTTACTTACTAAATATATCCTTGTAGTTGCTACTGAAATGTGAGTTACACATTTAAAACAAGATTTTGGAAGAGCTGTTACATAGGTGTTGTTTAACTCAGTTTATTTTGTGGCACAGTGTGCTTGTATTTGAAGGCCATTCCAAACTATTTACTGATGGTTTGCGTGCACTTGGAGAAATTGTGCTTTTGCCTTACAAATTATTAAGCAAAGCGTTGTGTATTGTATTGTTTATTGTTAAAAATAGACAGACTTGAATGTCTGCTTTGTCTAAAGTTGTACCTGAAATTATTGTTTAGGAAACCTTAATTCATTTTTTTTTTTTGGAACAGTTGCTTCTTCTTCGGTCTGTTTCTTTGACAGCAGTCCTATATTTGAGGATGAATTTTAGAATGAAACTTCAGTGCAAAAATTGTCAGTAAGGCCTTGATGATAGTTGATCTCTTTATTTATTTTTTTTAAGATTTTATTTATTTATTTTTAGAGAGGGAAGGAGAAAGAGAGAGCGAGAAACATCAATGTGCAGTTGCTGGGGGCTGTGGACTGCAACCCAGGCATGTGCCCTGACTGGGAATCGAACCTGCGATGCTTTGGTTCGCAGCCCACGCTCAATCCACTGAGCTACACCAGTCAGGGCCCTTTATTTATTTTTTAAAGTAGTCTTGAAAGTGGTATACAGAGACAAGATCCCAGGTTTTTGTGATTTATAAAAACACTTTATACAACAGATTGAAAAAGTTGAACAAGTATTTTCCAAAAGATTATTTTTAATTAAAAAAGTTGATTTAGGAAACTACTTACTAAAACAGGTTTTTGAAGTGGTTGATTTGCATTTAATGAGGATTTAGAAGTTTTGTATATACAGAGGGACTTAACAGGTATCAAAATTTTAAAATTATTATTTGGATTTAGCTTCAAAAAATCTAACTTCAAATTCCAACTTGTTTAGCTGTTTTTGGTGTTTGTGATTCAGTCTTTTATTTGCTTTATGAGTTGTTTTCAGTTCTTGATTTTGACTTTTTCTCATCCCTTTGCTACTTTTATTCAGTTTCTTTCATGTAGGATGATATTTAAGGTAGCAAGCAATTTTAAAGTTAAGAGGATATATAGATTTATCTAATCTCTCATTTCTTAATGGGTTTTGAAAATCAAGTTTGTTAAAAAGTATTAGGGTGTTTTCATTTGCCTTTTGCCTAGAAAATTTTATTTTAGTAAAGGCAATCATTTCTACCTTGAAAATGTGTAAGTTTTTTTTTCTGCACTGAAGGAGTAGCACAAAACATTTAATTTGGCATGAATTCTCGTTGCTAGAATAGTCTTGTTAATTTTGGAAGGGTACAGAAGTAAAAAAATAAATAAATACTTGTCAAACTTGTTGACTCAGCATCAACTAACACTTGTGTAAAAGGGCGAGGTTTAAGATAATATAATTGAACCAAGAAATACTTTTTTCAGTGCTAGATACTTAGGGGTTTAGCTTTTTTTTTTCTTTGCCCACTCAAACCACTGGAGAGAGAAAAATATTAATAAGTTATGAAGGTTGTCAGTGAAAAATAAGCTTAGCAGGAAAGTAATTTTTTAAAAGATGAAGAAAATATGTGTGTCTTCTGTACTGTATGAGTATTTAAAGGCATCTTGAAGGCAAGTAGTTTTTTACTCCCCTTTCTCTGTTCTAGTGCCACAGTCACTGTGTAACCCGATATGCAGTCACTTTGCTCCCCCTCCAGCTTGCTTGTTGTAGGCGACTGTATTTGTGTTGTACCAAGCATCCTAGGCTTTTCAGCTTGCCTGGCTTTGAGGTTAATATTATGGATTCTTGGGAGGAGTCAATTTGAGAAAGACATGAACTTAAATCTTTGGAACTATAAACTATTTGCACACCCTTTTTTACAAGCCATTGGGTTAGAATTAAGACAATAGAATAGATGATGTACAGTATTTGATTATAAGATGTAACTTTTGTAAATGATCACACAATTGTACACCTCAAAGTAAAAGGAGTTCCATTAGTGTTTTTACATCTTAATTTGGTGAAACTATTTACTAAACGTTAGTATTGAGAAATTGTTCAGTTTCAAGCTGAAGAAAATGAAGTTAGTTTTTCTCATTTCTTTTTAAAAGTCTGCACAAAAGATTTGAGTCTCACTTTATGAAAATTTGAAAATGATACTTTTAAAATATGGTCAAAATATTGGTTTCAGAAGAACGTGGACATAATTAGGTACGCTGTGTAGAGTAATTGAATCTTTGTTGTTATTAGGGTTTTTGTATGATCATTGAAGGAAAACTATTTGAAGAAGAAAGCCTTTTTTTCTTGGTAGTACCCAATATATATGGTGTTTTATAAATGTGTATTTGTCTCTACTAGTGAATGCTTGGCCTCTGTATTTTCTTTAGAAACTTTCCATGATGAAAACTTAATAAATGGTGTTATTTTGGAAGGAATGAGGAAGTAGCTTACAATCTGATTTTATTAGCATTTGCTTGTATTATTTTTATTTACACACACTGAACTTTTTGCTGTTCCTTGAATACTCCTTGTTCTTTCATTCTCCTCAGACCTGTTCTTCCTGTACCTGGAATCCTTCCTATACCTGGAATCCTTCCTTTCTCCCTCCACCAGTGAACCTGTTCTTCTTTCTCTACCCCCAGGCAGAGTTGTAGCCCTTTTTAGTACTTGTTGCATTGTCTACTTTTCCTTGGTCTTTCTAGAGGACAGGGACTGTCCAATTTGTGGCATCCTGGTACATAGCACAGTGCCTAGCACTTAGCTACCCTGCAGAATAGATAATATGAATGAAAATAATATTGAAAAATTGTTCAGGTACTCAGATGTATATGGTAATTGGTTGATGCTAGAGCCAAAAGCAGTCAGGGTCCTGAGTGAAGTATACGCATTTACTGAAGGTCATTTGCTTGTGATGGGTAGAGTTGATGTCAATGAAGGTTGTTCTCAGGTTTAGGAAACATACGAAACCTTATCTTCAAGTCTTTGGAAAATTATTTAGATGTTTAATTCTGAAATTGATATTATTTATTACTGTTTGTGTTTTACTCAGACTTTTTCTTATGCAGAAACTTTAAGCGAGCAGCGAAGAAATCTACTCTTCCTGCCACTTTCTTTCTTTTGAATACCTATTATGTAATTTATTATGCTAAGGAAACTAACAGTGAATTGAGAACTTCAGTCTTTTCCCCATAGGTAGAAATATGTTGAATGTTGGGTGATTTATTACTGACTCTTGCCTTGTGTTTGAGTAATCTACTTTTATAGTGCTGAGGTTTTTTTTTTAATTTATCTTTTTAGCTTACAAAATAATATGTATCCATTGTAATAAGTGAAAAAAATTTAAAGACTTTTAAGGAAGCCATTTCCCTTAACCCCCTTTATTACTTCCTAGCCATTTTACGAGTTCATAGGTACACTGCATTATTTCTCTCCATGCTTGGGTCAGTTACTGTATATACTAACATAAGTGTGCATATGTAGTGATTCTTTGTTTTTATATTCTGTAACAGGCTTCTCTTAACATATCATGGTCAGTAAATATAGTTTTATTGTGTTCTTTTAAATATCCCTATTATGTTTCATAGATGTTCCATGTATAATTTATTCAGCTATTTTTATGTGGACATTTAGGTTGTTTCTACATTTTGTCCCCACAAACAGTGTTAGAGTGAATATCCTTGTACACATCACTTTTTTTGCTGATGCTTTTATTTCTACAGACTAGAGTCTCCAAGGTGGGATTTCTGGGTTAAGGGAGTATATTTTACATGTTATTGCTAGATTTCTCTCTAAATAGGTTGTCATAATTTCATCCTTCACAAGAAATAGGTTTCGCATACTGTCACATCATTAGATGTAATTACTTAATTTTTACTGACCTGCTATGTGATAAATGCTTTCTCAGTTTTGTCTAAACTTTAATTTCCCTGTTACAGGAGCTAGCTTTTGATGTGGGTTTTTTTTTTTTTTTTGCCATTTGGAATTCCTTTATTGAAAATTGTCTGTTCATGTCCTTGGTTCATTTTTAAATTTTTCTTGTTATCTTGTAGGAGCACCTTCTGGTGTAGTAATTGTTGTCATATGACATATGTTTTTATTCATCTGGAATTAACTTTATATGGTGTGAAGTGGGGGTGGGGGAGTCTTACGGCTTTCCTCCGTAGAGCGTCAAGCATGGAGAGAAGTAATGCCAGGACTAAATAACCCATTCTTTTCTCAATGAACTAAATGCTACCATATCACACGTTAAATGCCCATGTATGTTTACTCTATTTTTGGATGTTCTGTTTTTCTCTTCCTGTACTATTATTTTACTGTTTTGAGTATAACCACTTTATAGAAAGTTATACTCTGTTAAGAAAAGCTCTTATCATTATCACTGTACTTTTTAAATTTCTTGACTATTCTTTTTTTTCTTTTAACATCAATGTGTGGTTGCCTCTTAATTGGTGCCCACTGGGGACCTGGCCAGCAACCCAGGCATGTGCCCTGACTGGGAATCAAACTGGTGACCCTTCTGTTTGCAGCCCGTGCTCAATCCACTGAGCTACACCAGCCAGGGCTTTCTCAACTATTCTTAAACATTTATTTTTATATTTATCTTGATTGAAAGTAATTCTGTTGCATTCAGAAAAACTCAAAAGGCTAAGTGTTTGGAATTGCACTATATTCATGTTAATTTTGGGAGGTCTGACATTTTTAATGATAATTTTTCTTTATTATGATGAGTTTCCATTTGTTCAGGTCTCATTTTAGTTTTACTTCCTTCAATAAATGTTTCTTCAATTTAATAGTTGTCTTCATCTAATTCTATGCTTTTCTTGATAAATTTATTCCTAGATATTTTATAGTTTTTGATACTGTTGTCAATGAGATTTTTCCCCTTCATTTCTAACTAATGTCAGACATAAGGGTTAAAAACTCTAATTTCCTGTGACCCCTGCCCTGCCCCCTTCCTAGCTCTCTTGGTATCTAGATTTAGCAGAACTTGGATTTATGAAGAATGTGCTAGGGAAGCTCTGGCCGGGTAACTCTGTTGGTCAGAGCAGCGGTACCCAACATTTTTGGCGCCAGAGACTGGATTCGTGGAAGACAATTTTTCCATGGATTGGGGTAGGTGGAAGCACTTAGGGATGATTTAAGCTCACCTCCTGCTGTGCAGCCTGGTTCCTAACAGGCCTGGACCAGTACCAGTCCATGGCCCAGAGGTAGGGGACCCTTGGTTAGAGCGTTGTCCCAAGATTGTGGGTTCTATCCCTGGTCAGAGCATGTACAAGAATCAACCAATGAGTGCATAAATAAGTGGTGTAACAAATCAGTGTTTCTCTCCCCCTTCCTCCCTCCCTCTCTTTCTCTCCCCCCATCAATAAATAAATGTTTTTAAAAAGGAAAATGCTAGGGAAAATTTATCTTAGTATTAAATCACTTACTAATGAACTTTGTAATGCTATTGTGTAGAAGAAATAACCTTAGATAAATGTGACTTTTTAGGATGAATGCTGTCTTACTATTTTGAAAGCTTAGTTTCACTTTATTTGTCCGTTCTTGTGGTTTTTTTTTATTTTTACAGCACGATTTATTGCTCATTATACATGCTGTTTATTTGAAAGATAGCAGAAAATATACAGAAATTTAAAAAGGCATCTGTGTTCACGCTAGGCACAGATAATCTTCCTTAACATTTATTATACCCTTTCAGGAATATCTTTTAAAAATTAAGATCTTGTTTTGAGAATTTGTGACAATTCTTGACAATTGAGGTTGGGAAAGTAAAAACTCTGTAATTTTATTATTGTCAAGATAGATGTTGATCCTGTTTATGTGTCATTGTTTATTTGGCCTTTATTGTTTTTCATTCTTAATGAAACTGTTCAGTGGGTATATTTGCATTTACATACATCTAATTTTTAAATCTCAGGTTTGGTCAATTTTGATTATGGATAATTAAGCATAAAAGAAGATTCTTGCAATTACTCTGGCATTTTAGGGAGAACTGAGCTTAAGATCTTTTAGAGGAATGCCAGCTTGCTACTTAGACAGAATGTGGTGGTATCTCAATGTGGTGGAACATTTCACAGCCTATTTCTTAGCCTCTTACCCTTGAAGATCTAGAAATTCTATTACAGTATTTCTCCTAGGGATGATTCAACCTAATCAAACTCACTGATGTGTAAATTAGAATAATGATGTTGTAATTCACAAGGGGTTAAGTAAGTATTTCTGCTGAATTATCTGTATCAACTTTCCGGAGCACCTGGTTTCTTGTATGGAGGTATACTTGGGAAGCAAGGTACTTGAGAAGGCTGTTAATAATCCGAAAACATGGTGAGTCTGAACCAGAGCACATAAAGTTGGATAGTCTTGAGCATTTCATCATTCTAGGCCATAGTGAAACCTGATAAAAGAACTATCCTTGTCCCACAATGGTATATATGGTGTTTGTCTCTCCTGTGACCAAAATACTTATCTCCAGATTTATCTCTCTTATTTAAACAATGATATACTAACACTGGTCTCCCCTTTTCTTCACTTTGTACTACATTTCCTTCTGTGAACACATTTCTTCATACAGGGGAAATAGATGTGCATTACCGCTCTCCCCGCCTCCACAAAGAAAACCACAGACACACAAAGACAGTAAAAAACCCCAGCTAAGTCAGATTAATAACTTATATATCTATAAGATATTCAAAAGTAAAAGTCTGATTGAAGTATAATACTATTGATTAGTATGGTTTAAGCTTTCTATTAAGTATAATTATTGTTTTGGTCATAGTATTTTGAAAGTTGTAAGTGCATTGAGGAATTGAGATATGTATGTGAAATTAAAATCTAAAGTAAGGGTTCTGTGGAGCATGATATGAAAATATCGTCTCTTTGGAGAATGAGAAAGAAAGCATGGAAACTCTTTTGGAGGGTTTTGCTTGGTGTTAGCTCAGGTCCCTTCAGCATTCTCGGCCATACTTATAAATCTGTGGCTAGATATTACACAGCAACAGTGGCAAAATTAATTGAAATCTATTTTCTCGAGTCTTTTCTTACTGTTCAGCAAGAAAGACTTGAAGTACAGTCTTTCTGTTGGATAGAAAAAGAGGTAATTTTAATATAAAAATTGTTTTTAATTTAGGATTCTTTTTAGATTTACAGCTCATAATGCTTTTAGGTTTATGGGAAGAAGGACCACGTATGTGGCAGGCAGCAGGAGCCCCAGTTGTTTAGTTGTATGTTCTTGACTTTTGGTTGTCACTGGCTCAGCTCACAGCCAGGCGGTATGAGCTCAGAAATAGGAATACTGTTAACTGAGCAGGGTTGAGTCCTGATGCCTTTCTTCCCTTTTCTTTAAAAAATATTTTATTTAGAGAAGGGAAGGGAAGGAGGAAGAGAGGGAGAGAAACACCGATTGCGTGCAGCCAACTGGGGACCAGGACTGCAACCCAGGTATGTGTCCTGACGGGGAATCAAACCAGCGACCTTTGGCTTTGCAGGATGATTCTCAGCCAGTTGAGCCATGCTGGTCACAGCACAATATCTGTCTTATAGCTATTGGTAAACAGTTGACACCTTAATTTTGTGTTCTTTGGAAAGGACAAGTACGGTTCTTTAGATTCTTCTACTATTTAGAATTCAGTAGACACAGTAGAAAGGGAATACAAGGTTGACTAGGGCAAACAAGGATCTGGCCTTAGTGAGCTTGTACTTGAGTGGGAAAAATAGGCATTTCAAAGAAACAAAGGTAACCATGGCCTGGGATGCTACGTGAAGAAAATTTTTATCCCCCAAAGGAATTTTTGGAAAATAATCCTTTTTCTCCATTTTTGGGATAAATTTTAGGAGACTTGGAAGATATGTGGTGATTGTTTTTGGTCTCTTCTGTTTAAAATTTTATTTCCTATAATAAGCATTTTGATTATTAATTTTGATTATTTGGGTAATCTAATTTAGTTAAAGCTCCAAAACCTAATTTTGTTTAACCATTTTTGATAGAAATTTTTCAAAAACAAATTTCACACATTTTTCCTGTATATTTTTTACCATTCTTTGTCAAATCACCATTATTAAAATAGAAATACATTTATCCACAATCCTTGTACCTTAACAAGTCAGACTTTTAATTTTTCCGTACTCTATGTCCATCCTTATTCTAATAATAGTTTTTTTTTTAATATTTTATTTATTTATTTTTAGAGAGGGAAGGGAGGGAGAAAGAGAGAGAGAGAGAAACATCAATGTGTGGTTGCTGGGGTCCGTGGTCTGCAACCCAGGCATGTGCCCTGACTGGGAATCGAACCTGTGATGCTTTGGTTCACAGCCTGCGCTCAATCCACTGAGCTATACCAGCCAGGGCTCTAATAATAGTTTTAAAAAAGAGGACAAAAAAGCAACATTTTATTTGATAAAATATAGAAGCCATGTGAATATAAAGTATATGAAAAGTTAGGAATTGAAAAAATCATTGAAATACTAAATGTATGTTTAGATATAAAAAGGAGAGATTAACAGAAGCATAATCATAGTGTTAGGCTTAACACATCTTCCTCAGTCTTTGTTGGGTTAGGTAGTGAAATTAAGAAGAGCAGACAGTATCTGAACTGTAATTTTTAGAAGTAACTTATTCCACAGATACAGTCTTACTATTTTTTTTATGTAGTTGTCTTTATTTTTTAAAGACAGCTTCATTGAGGTATAACAAAAAAAATTGCATATAATGTATATAATTTGGTGAGTTAAGATTCAACATTATGTTCAGGTTTTTCCACCCTCTGCATTAAATATTAAATGTTGATCTTATTAAACCATTTCTTGATGAATCAGGTCTTGCTATAAAAATGAACTATGGTACTGTTTGTCATTTATTGATACTCTCAGGACTTTAAGACGAGTTGAAGGCTTTTTGCTAGCCTGAACACTCAGATTACTATGCTCTGTGTTTTTAAGATGAATGCTTTAATTTTTGATTTTTTTTAAAAAAATTGTAAATTAAGGTAATTATGGAAGTCAAAGGCAGAGATTTACCAGTAATTTGATATTTTCTTTTTTGATTAATAATTTAAACATTTTTATAGGATAGAAATCTCTAATGTAAGGGCCCAAACTTTTTTATTATTTAAATTCTAAGATAACAACCTGAAGTCTAGGCTGTTGACAAATTTTCAACTTCACAGCACAGTATTAGTTAACTGTAGGCATGTTGATCTTGCTGTTTTGCTATTTGAATGCTTGCTTCGGCTGTGTATAGGTTCTATTTATTTATTTATTTTTGTTTAGCTGCTGTTTTAGTTTCTTCCCTTACTGTTATGTGACAGTTTAAACTACCACCAGTGTCCTTTCCTAAGAGAGCTTCTCTCTCCTGGCCCTTGACCCTTTACTCTTTCCCTTTCAGTTTTCTGATTTGTTCTATTCTAGAACAGGCTGAATGAGAACCTTGAGAACCTTTGTAAAGTAGATGTTTTAGTGCGTTGATGTTTATTGGGTCTTTACTGGCTGTACAAGATTGTAAAAATGTTTTGGATTCTCAGCTACGTTCTGTACAGCTGAGTCATTACATTACATTCATGCCTTTTTTTTTTCAAAAAGATAAAATTTGTTTTTGTTATTTATGACAGGTGTTTAAGCTGTTGTATTTTAAGGAATCGTGGTTTTTGAGTATTTTTAAAGTTAAGTAAAAACTAAAAAAAGTAAGGAAATACTCAACATTGTAATAAAAACAAGTAGGTTATGTATACTAGATTGTGTGGTCTGCAGTATTTACTACATAGATTAGATGTGTTTGAGTTTAATTTTTTTTTTAAGGGATGGTATGGCTTTTTTTTTTTTTTTTAAGATTTTGTTTATTTATTTTTAGAGAGGGAAGGGAGGGAGAAAGAGAGAGAGAGAAACATCAGTGTGTGGTTGCTGGGGCTGTGGCCTGCAATCCAGGCATGTACCCTGACTGGGAATCGAACCTGCGATGCTTTGGTTTGTAGCCCGCACTCAATCCACTGAGCTACGCCAGCCAGGGCTTGAGTTTAATTTTTAATATGAAATATATCAGACATAAAACATAAGAAGAAAAATAGTAAGCATCAGTTACTCACAACCTAGTCTAAGAAATAAAATGTCACCAATATAGCTGAAGCCTATTCTGCATCATATTCCCCTCCTGCCTGATGTACCACTGTGTTGGATTTGATCTTTATCTTTCACATACATGATCTTATTCTCCCACTGTATGTTGATATTTCTAAAGAATAGGTTCTTTTACATGTTTTAAACCTTTGTAAATGTTACTGTATATCTTTCTGCAACTTGTTTTTACACAAAATTAATTTATGTAAGGATAGTTTATATAGCCAGCATTACGACTGACATTTGTTTAGTGGTTACTATGGACTAGGCACTGTGCTAAGAATTTCACATGTATTCTCAGATGAGGAAAGGGGAAGCTCTGAGAGGTTAAGCCAGGTACTCAAGGACATAGCTAATTAAGTGGTAGAGCTGGGATTCAAATTTAGGTAATTTTACTCCAGGGTTGTTTGAAACAATGATAAGGGTCATTGGATAAAGATAAGGGTCCATAATCCTTTATATCCGTTTTGAAATCTGAAAACCACAGAAAATCAAGAGTTCTTTACTATTCTTTTGGTGTTAAATTCTGACTTGATGGCCTCATTTCTGTTGTTAGTATTTGTTCTCTTTTGATGTATTTGTGTTGTTGCAGAAATACTGTTTGATAATGGGACTGCTGCCCAGACACAGTGGGCCAGTTATGTACTGTGTTACCTTTCTGAAAGTCAGAAAATTCTGAGTTCTGTCTTAAAGGTTTTGGATGAGAAATTGTGGATTGGTGCTGTGCTTCAGATCTCTTCCTATGTGGGATTTTGGAACTGTTGGGCAGATCCAGAAAGCAGTTAATTTTACAAAAGAAAAAATCTAAATATATTGAATTAGTTCGGCCATGATAAAAGTTGGCTTACCGTAAGTATAATTTTTCTGTTATTTATAAGCAGTTTCTGCTTCTTTTCATTACATGGCTGGAGTTGTAAACATTTGTTTTCCTCACTAGACTTTTGAGTTAGGGATAGCGATCATGTCCTTGCCAGCCCCAGCACCTATTGCAGTGCCTGTCAGAGAGGAGACTTCAGCAAATATTTGTTAAATGAGTGATTAAGACTTTATGTTGTAACATGTTTCCCTATTAGTTAGGTCATCTATGAGGTAGTGTGACTAATTGAATTGAACAAGGAGGAAAAAGGAGAATTCCAGTCTTGGAGAAGAGAACAAGCTAACTTCTGAGTCCCTATTTTTTACATTCTCCTTTCCCATTTGAAATGGATTTAAAAACAAGGGGGGAACCCCCCTAAAGACCAGAGTTATTTATTGTAGGGCAGGTTCCTTATAGTATACGGGCTTCCCCTGCTAGGTGAGTGTTCTAGGCACCCATCTGTATCAGTGTACCAGATGTTGAGAGAGGCTGTTCTGCTTCAGTGCATTTCTTTGAAGACTCTTTCCATGCATTTGCCCATTTCATAATGGGTGATACACAAGCTGCTGCAGAGAGTTCAGCAGTATTTGACCAAAAACAGCATGACCTCTGTGCCCCACCCTCCCTATTCACTCGATCTTGCCCCCAGCGACTTTTGTTTTTGTTTTCCCCATGGAAAAAAATCCTCGAAGGGGAAACAGTTTTGAAGGTAAAACAAAAAATTGCAGAAGCACTAAAAGGCATCAAAATCTATGAGTTCAAAAATGGTCTGAGCAGTAGGAAAAAAGTCTCCATAGGTATATTGCATCAAAAAGGAGAGTCCTTGGAAGATGACTGATGTTTAAATATGTAAGAATAAATACATACTTTTTTATAAATAAATTCTTGTTTTGGGGGGTGTTATCCCTTGTAATGCTAACCCTGATATCATTTATGATATTGTATTCTGTTTTATAACTGTTAAACTATTTTTCTTTTTGGTCATTTTCTTGATTAAACACTTTATTTCTGTCCTTGTTGAATTAAAGATTCTCAAATTTAATGGCTGTATTTCACTTTAAGTGTAGTGTATTATATGTTTGCCCCTTAATGAAGTTCAGTTTGTTTTTTCCTTGTAGAGATGTGCTTGACTGTATTCATCTATGAGGGAGACCACATTTGATTTATAGAAAAATGATACTTTTAAAATGAACAAACTGAAAATAGAATGGTATGTAAGGCGTTCATCAAATATTTGTTCTCATCAATGTTTAGAGGTAATTCTGTGCCTTTATTTTTAGTGGATGGAACAGAGGCGTAGAGAAGTCAGATGGATTGCCCCAGGTTGCTTGGATGGCACTCATAGTTGACTATAAGGATCTTTTTTATTGATTTGACTCTAATATTTCTTTTAAATATGTTCTTTAAGGGAGTTTCTATATCTCTCTATATAAATATATATATTTATTATATTTATAAATATATATATGTATTTCTCCTCATCTGAGGATATGCTTATTGACTTTAGATAGGGGAAAGGAAGGCTAGAGTGGGAGAGAAACACTGATTTGTTACTTCTTGTACGCACCCTGACTGGGGACTGAACCTACAGCCCAGGCATGTGCCCTGACAGGGAATCGAATCCGTTACCTTTTGGTTTACAGGACTATATTTCAACCTACTGAGCCACACTGGCCAGGGCTGTCTGAGGAATATTTAAGGTGATAGCAAGAGTATGTATTTGAAAGATTTAAGAACTTTGACCTGCTATTCAAAAATCTAATTCAAAATATAAAATATAATCTCCAGGGTTTATTAACGTAAGAAGGTTTGGGGGAGAGGCAGGAGGAAAGGCTAGTTTGTTGGCCCAATTCTATACCCCAGGTTTTTCTTCCTGCTTGTAATTGTTTTACTTTAATTGGTGCTTCTCAAAATGCATAGTTCCTGTGGTGTGCTTCCCTCCTTTCTGTGCTTTGACCATATATAAACACAAATTTCTTGTTCTCTTCTGCAGTATTTGAAATGGGCGGAATTTTCAGAATAGACTTTCTTACACATGTCGTGCTGTCCCTTTTTAGTACTCCCAGCCTTAACCACTGGCAGCCATTAATTTTTTCTCTGTCACTATAGTTTTGTCTTTATAAAAATACATAAGTGGAATCATTCAATTATTGAGACAATTTTCTTTCACTGAAAATAATGCTTTAGAGCTGTGTGTTATGGCATGTAGCAATATTCTCTTTTTGTTGCTTTGTAGTGTTCCATTTTATGAATCTACAACATTTTGTTTCAGGTTTTTGGCAATATGAGCAGAGGTCTGTTTGGAGCATTTAATACATTTACATTTAAAGTAATTGTTGATAGATATGTAGTTACTGCCATTTCATTACTCATATTTTTTTATCTTTTTTTTTTCTTCTTAAAGAAATCCCTTTAACATTTCTTGTAATACGGATTTGGTGGTGATGAACTCCTAGCTTTTTCTTGTCTCAAAGCTCTTTATCTGCCCTTCGATTCTAAATGATAATTTTGCTGAGTAGAGTAATCTTAGTACTAAGCCTTTTCTTTTTATCACTTTGCATATTTCATTGCGATTCCTCCAGGCCTGCAAAGTTTCTGTTGAGAAGTCAGCTGACAGTTTCATTCAGATCTCCCTTGTGGGTAACTAATTGCATTTCTCTTGCTGCTTCCAAAATTCTCCCTTTGACTTTAACCATTAGCATTTTAATTATGATGTGGCTTGGTGTGAGCCTGTTTGGGTTTATCTTGTTTGGGACTCTGAGCCTCTTGGACTTGTATGTCTTATTTCCTTCACCAATTTAGGGAAGTTTTCTGTCATTTTTTTCAAATAAGTCTTTAATTTCTTGTTCTCTCTCTTGTTTTCCTTCCGGCACCCCATAATGTAAATGTTGGCACACTTAAAGTTGTCCCAGAGCAGAAGCTCCTTACACAATCCTCATTTTGGAGGGGTTCTTTTTTTCCTTTTGTTCTGATTATGTGTTTTCTGCTACCTTATCTTCTAAATTGTTTATTCAAATTTCATCCTCTGCTTCATCTAATCTACTGTCAGTTCCCTCTAATACGTTCTTCATTTCAGGTATTTTGATCTTTGTTTCTGACTGGCTCTTTTTATTGTTTCTATGTCTTTTTGTTTTATGCTGTTGAAATTTTCTCTAAGTTCCTTGAGCATCCTTGTAACTATTGTTTTGAACTCTGTATCAAGTAGATTGCTTGCCTCTGTTTCATTTAGTTCTTTTTCCGTAAATTTCTTCTGTTCTTTTATTTGAGGTATGTTCTTTGTCTCCCCATTTTGGCTGCTTCCCCCTCTTTGTTTCTGTGTATTAAGTAGAGCTGTTACATCTCTTGGTCTTGGTAGAGTAGCCTTATGTAACAGGTGTCCTGCATTCTCCCTGGTCACTTGTCCTAGGTGCTCCATGTGTGTCCCTCGTGTAGGTTGTGTGTGCCCTCCAGTTGTAGTTGAGCCCTGATGGCTGTGTTGACGGATTGATTCTCAGGCTGATTGGTTGTTAAGGGCTGGCTGTGACTCCAGTGGAGGAGTTGTTGAGTAGGGCCTATTCCTTTGTAGCAGGATTCGCTTTAGCAGTACTCTGGTGCATGCTGAGTCTGCCCCTTGAGTGCGTCATTTGTGGAGGTGGTTGGGTGGTGCTTTTGTGTGGTCTGACGCTGGCCACTGGGAGGGTTGGTTCTGGGGCCTCTTGGGAGGTGCAGGCCAAGGTCAGCTGCTGCCTGTGCCCCATCTGGGGCTGCCTGGTGTCAGCTAAAAACCTATCTGCAGATGGTTGCCACTTGTACCTGGGCTTAGATGTGCTTGGGAGAGACTAAGCTGCAAACTGAGGCCAAATGCTGCTTGTTTGGGGTTTGTGAAACTGAGAGATTTTAAGAAAGCCCACAGCATGAGCCAAGACAGGCTGCTTGTATGGAAGAGCCACTGGAAATGTCCTGGGTAGGCCTTCAAGTTGGGTGGGGCCAGGTATCAGCTAATCACCAGGGCAAGCAAATAGTGTTGGCCAGGTTGAAAGAAACTGGGATATGGCACCAGCCTTTGCCTGCAGGGGGAGGGCTCATCAAAGCACTAGGGCTTCTGCCAGCATTTCTGTCTAGGAGAAAGTTGCCCTCCAGCCCTTGCCCTGAAGCCAGACTGTTCATGTTCAGTTCCTCTGTTTGTCCCTGGTGCCTTTCAGTTATTGCTGCTCTGGTGCTGGAGCTCAGGGCAGCAAGTGAGTCAGTCAGGATGTAAGTGTGTGGGCTTTTTAAGAGGAATGCCTGGGACTCTAGCAGTCCACCGTCTCACAGCATAGCAGTCTGCTTGTTTTCACAGCCAGGAGTTATGGGGACTTCTCTTCCCAGCCCTGGATGCCTGGGCTGTGGAGCCTGGTGTGAGAATGGGACACCTTGCTCTTAAGGGGGGATTTCTGCAGCTGAGAAATATCCCTCCCAATTTTTAACCTTTGCACATGGGTGTGGGACCAACACGTTCTATGCCTCTGCCCCTCCTACCAGTCTCAATGTGCTTCTTATGTATATCCTTAGTGACAGGACTTCGGTTGATCTAGATTTGAGGCAGTTCTCAATGATGGTTTTTCTGTAATTTTGTTGTAATTTTGAAGTGGTCGTGGGAGGAGTGGAGTGCAGCATTTACCTATGCCACCATCTTGATCAGAAGCCCCAAATTATTTTTTGTGTATTGTGTGAGATTAGGGTTCAAGGTTAATTTTTTTCCCATGTAGATATCAGGCTGTGCCAGCACCATTTGTCAAAAGCAAATACCTTTGTCCTTGGCCCTTTTGTTGAAAACAATTTAGCATAACTGTGTGTGTCTATTCCCAGACTTTCTGTTTTGTTCCATCAGTCTCTAAATATATCCTTAAATCAAGTCCCAGAGTTTCCTTAATGCTGTAGCTTTGTAGTATATCTTGAAATTAGGTAGTTCAAGTTCTCCAACTTTTTTTTTCATGACTTTTTGGCTGTTACAGGTTGTCATCCTCCTGCCCCTCCTCCCTCTCCCTGACCCCTCATTCTCACTTCTTTATTTCTAAAAATATTCATGAGAATATGATACTGATAGTCTTATCCTCTGTGGTTGGTTTATTATTTTTCTCTTCACCACATTTCCAAAGAGTATCCAGTGTTCTGAGGTGATTACCATTTCTTGGAAAGGTAATTTAACCTGACAATTGGTCTTTTCTCCTCATGTCTCACTTTGTTGAGTTGAGCTTTGATTGTGATTATATTCAGTATTCATTTGATACTTTATTGAACTATGTTGAGTTTAACAACAGCTGAGCAGAAAATATTTATATTGTCAAACCTTTGTAAAGATTTGGGTTTAGTGTCTAAGATATTTAAAATATTTTTTTAAAAAATTGCGAGAGAGCGAGAGAGAAACACTTGTTTTACTTATTTGTGCATTCAGTGGTTGATTCTTGTATGTGCTCTGACCAGGGGTCAAACCTACAACTTTGGTGTATTGGGAGAATGCTCTAACCAACTGAACTAACTACCTGGCCAGGGCAGGTCTTAAGATATTTTGATATTAGTGATAGACTTTATATATTGGTATATTCTACATCTTATTTTGCTTAATTAATGCTTAACATCTTTTGTATATTTTTCCAGCGTTTAACTGAGTTGAGGGGTTTGTATGTAATAGCCTCACTGAAGCTTTGTATCACTAGACTCAGCAAGTCTTGAATTCTTAAAAATCAGACATTTATTTGGAAAGTGTGTGAATGATTTTGGTAGTAAAAATATGTGAACATTTTTATTTAATGTTTTTCCATATCCAGAGGATGCCAGCCCCCATCAGATTGCGGGAGCTGATCCGGACCATCCGGACAGCTCGAACTCAAGCTGAAGAACGAGAAATGATCCAGAAAGAATGTGCTGCAATCCGGTCATCTTTTAGAGAAGAAGACAATACATACCGGTGTCGGAATGTGGCAAAGTTACTGTATATGCACATGCTGGGCTATCCTGCTCACTTTGGACAGGTAGGCTGGGCTGAGACCACATCTAGCAAGGGTGCTCTTGTTTGAATGACAGTAGCTCAGAGACTTTCAGTCTTTTCCTGTCAGGGAGGACAGGATACTTTTGATGGTTGTGTAGTCTCATCATTGTGGAACTGAGGGTACAGTTGAGAGAGAAAGCTGCTTTCTAGGTCTCTAGAAAGGCACGATATTCTCATCAATTGTCCTTTCCATTGGGAACTCTCATTATGTGGGTTAGACTGTGTTTTGAATATGGCAGCTAGCTTCTTAAAAATTGACGAGGATTAACTAGTAGATGGTGATTGTTCTGTGACAGGGCCTGGACTATGATGAATATTGAAGAAAAGTTTGTTAATTGTTTCCTTAGTTATTTTCTCTGTGAACCAGAGAAAATTATAAGGAGGAATACCCACAATAGATGTTTTCAAGTGAAAGAAATTAGGTGGTTGATGAATAATGGCATTAAAGATTTATCTTACTACCTGAGATATGCTTAAACGTTGACATTGATTAAATGGAATTCAGTCCACATTTATACGAAGTTTTTGTCTTTCTTTCCCTGTTGTTCATCCTAGCTTTATTGCTTAATGTTATTTAGGGCTTAAAATAAAATAAAGTAAGAGAATATTTTTTAAAAAGATTTTTCCTAAATACCTTATGCCTTGATTGCTGCAACCGCTGTGCACGTCTGCCTTCTAGTCCTCTCACATACAAGTGCATATTGATGGAGCCAGTCTCAGTTTTGAGCATGACATTCTTGATTATAATTGCCGTCTTCTTTTCATGTTTATACATAATAAGGGGGATTGAGTAACAAAGAAGGATATAGTGGATTGTTTTGTGATTCTTATTAATGCCATTAAATTTTATTTCACTTTAAGAACCATATGCTAACTAGTGTTTTTAAGGAAAACAATGCAAAATTAAAAGAAAGACTGTGCAACACTAGGTAGGAAGAGAATACCATCCATATTTCCTTTATTCAAAGATAACTATTGTTAATGTTTTGATATATTTAATTTATTAGGAATCATGGTCATAAGTTTATTCTCTGTTCAGCTTCATAACTTCAGTAGAAACCGATTCTCCCACCCCTGAGTTCAAACAAAAAATTAATAGGATTGAATCTTATTAGACTGATTTGGGTTAGTTTTATGCTCATCTTGAGGCTTGAATGAGATCAGCCTCTGTAGAAGTATTTGATGCATAATCGAGAGCACTAATTCACCAGGGGAAGACGGAGGTGTTAACAGCAGAGGAGGAGGAGGACTGGATATTAGGCAGGTACAACAGTGGTCTCTTGTGAACACAGGTGTTACGTGCTTTTACCACATCGAAAATTGATTCGGGTAGTTATCCATGTAGTTCACGACATAGTATAAAGCAAATATATGTTCATATAATTATTTTTAGTTGATTTCAAGTAGACACGTTAGGTTAGATTTACAGAAATGGGATGCGCTGTACTGTAAAGGTCAGTCAGGTCAGGGTAATTACACCCTCCACTCAGAGATAACCCCTGTTAACAACGTGGAAACAATGGGTTAATGTACATAAGGGAGTTCTTTGAAGACAAACTCTTAAAATTGTAGGATAGGTTTAAGAGTTAGGTTGTTATTTTGTAAAACAGCTCTCTGTATATTTCTAGGATTTGTTTCTATGACATGCTTAAATAAAATATGCTGTGTAGGGGGTATTTTTAGGGTATTTTAGAACTTGTTTGGTAAAATATTTGTCAACTGGAAAGAGTTAATAATACTCCAGGATAATTGTACTAAATTTTGGTACAAAAAATAAAAATCTTTCCGAGCGGGAATAGGAATCAATTTTAATCCCTAGTATTCTGTTTCCTGTATCTGAATAAAGCATGGCCGTCTGCATATCAGTAATTTGCTACCCCACCCAAAGGAATTTCCTTTATAAAGTACTAATGAAAAGGTTCCTATCTGGATTTTCTCACTTGTGTGTGTGAATCACAGTGCCATTTTCATTTAAATATGTGTAAAAGCATCCATCTTTAATTGCATTTTATTTGTTAGACCTATGCTGTTCATTATGATAGCTACTAGTTGTGCAACCATTGTTCTTTTGAAATGTAGCTAGTTCAACTGAGGCTAATATTAAAGAAAAATAGAACTTTTTACGGGGGCACTTAATGCAGTTATTGGAAAACTTTAAAATATGCTTTAGACAACTTGGGTATGTGAATCTACTTTACCAATTGTAATTTTATGAAACCTAAATACAGTTCAAATATTTCTAATTTAGTATACGAATTGAGATGTGCTATAAGTGTAAAATGCATCCTGTATTTAGATAGAAACCTTAGTACAAAAGAAAGATGTAAAATATCTAATAATTTTTATGTTGATTATATGTTGAAATAGTATTTTAGATATATTGGATTAAATAAAATATATTATTAAAACTAATTTTACCTGTTTCTTTTTACTTTTTCCTGCAGTATTTAGCATGATGCTGTCTAGTAATAAAATATGAGCCAGTGTGCAATTAAAAAATTGCTAGTAGCCACATTTTTAAAAGTCTTGTTTGAAATTTAACAAAACTCATGAGGGAGGTAATATCTTTATATCACATATGAGGAAATTGAAATTCAGAGTTTACATGACTTGTTTAAATTCACATAGCTAGTAGATATTAGTGAGGGTATGAGAACTCAACTTTGTGTAACTATAAAACCTATTTAATCTTTGGGTTTAGTTTAAATCTAAAAATAGCTATTTGCATCAAGTTTATTAATTACTTATTTATTGAATTATTTTATTCCTGCCTTGCTATACAAAGGCTTTGAGATGACATAGATTACCAGCATCTATTTAAAAGAGAAAAAGAATAGTAGAGAGTAAGAGTTGGGAGAAGGAAGAATGCAGAGCACAATGCCAGTGTAGTTGCTGTTGCCTTAGCTAAAGCGAGAAAGAAAACCCATTCAGTGATGTGGTCGTTACCAGAATTTAAGAGCACAGCTGCAGGAACCAGACTGCCTGAATGTGAATTTGGGCTTTGTTACTTTACTCTCTCTGTTACCTAATTTAGCAAGGTCCTTAACCTTTCCTGTCTCAGTTTCCTCATCTATAAAATGGAAACAATCCCAAAAGGACTTTGTGGGGTTATTATGAAGATTAAATAAATGTTAAACATTTATGTTTTGTACATAAAAAGTCAAATATTACTCATTTTACCATTTCCTCAAGGACAGCAGAATTTTTTGAAAAAGTACTGAATTCTAGCAGATTTTCTTACATGTATCCTTTGTCTAGGAATCTCTGAATAATATAAGAGACATGTTCTCAACATTTTTACAACAAAAGCAGTGATAGATTTTCTGAAGGATTTGTAACCTTTCACGTGTAGCTTTTAAAACACAATCCAGAAGTAAAGGCTTGAGTATGTGAAGAAGTTGGGAGACTCCAGGAGTAGAAAACAGTGGCTCAGGAGCCGTATTCTTTCACAGGTGTATTTTGTTGCCTTGCTCAGCACTTAACATTGTTTTGAATGTGCTGCCAACATTTAAAAATCAAGAAAGTTTTCATAGAAATCTGGATTTCTAGTTTCTCTCAGAAAATCAGAGAACTTGACAATTCTGGATCCACATTTTCACATGGCAGTAGTAGGCTGGTGATCTCCACAACGGGCATGTATTTTCTGTGTCTTCCCACTTCCAAACTGGCTTTCCAGTTGTCTGTCTACAGTAATCTTTCTTCTGTCAGTATAATATAGCACTCCACTGCCTTAGGTTCTCTGAAGTTTTACAGTGTTCTTTATGAGGTTTTACACATCTGTGGTGAAGTTTATTCATAGGTTCCTTGGAGCTCTTGTTCCTATTGCAAATAATGTCCTTAAACATTAACTGTGTTATAGATTATTATAGACATATAATTGATTTTTGTGTTGTTATCTACCTAACAGCATTACTGAACTTGGCTGTAAGAGCCCTTGTAGACCCCATTGTTTCCATATAGTCAATACTATTGCCTGCAGATAAGGGCAGTTCCCTTTCTTTTCCTACCTTAAACTTTGTCTTTATTCTTATGTTCTTACTATACTGTACATGTAGTACAACATTGAAAAGAAGCAGTGATAATAGGCATCCTTAAGCCCAGATTGTAGTCTTTAAATACCATTTTACCCTAAAAGGACTAGGGCCCTTTGGAAAGGTGGCTGATCCCAAATCTGGGACAGGAAGTGTACAAAATAAGCTTGAACTATATTATATTACTATGCCAGAAAGCAAGAGAGACTACAGAGGTTATGTTAAAAGTATTCAGTAGCCACCAGAAGAGGCTGCCATGCTCAAAAAATGAGAAAATTGAGCATTAATAAGAAAAATGATTGTAATTGAAACCAAGTAAGTTCATCCCTGGCTGGTGTGGTTCAGTGGATTGAGTGCCGACCTGCAAACCAAAGGGTCACCAGTTTGATTCCCAGTCTAGGGCACATGCCTGTGTTGCGGGCCTGGACCCCAGTGGGGGATGCATGAGAGGCAACCATACACTGATGTTTCTCTCCCTCTCTCCCTCCATTCCCCTCTCTAAAAATAAATAATTAAAATCTTTTTAAAAAAGAAACCAAGTTTTATTTATAAGTTTGTAACAGTGAGTTCAAAATAATTAAAAATTTAAAAAATTCCATTGGTCATGTTTGGAGGATGCTAGGGTGCCATCTCATTATTTTGAAAACTGTATATAAAAGGAAAAAAAGAAACATTGATTCTACTTTTATTTACCAGTAGTTCCTTCTGAAGAAATTATTGGTAGGTTTCTTCTGAAGATACTGTTTGTAAACCAATGGTGTATATTGAGAAGTGGCTCCTTAGAGGACTAGTCCAGCCAATGAATGAAGAAGGGATGAAAGAATTTTGTTGCCATTTTGCAACCCCTGATGACGATCATCACTCCTGCTAATGTCACAAAAGAGAGACAGCCACCAGAAATAGTATGTGCCTCTTGATGAAAGTGTGTTTGCTAACTCAAAACCAGAAAAAGCTGAATCTAATCAAGCCTCCTTGTCTGTTATAAAAAGAGAGGGAAGAGTACTTGCTTAAGCATTGTTTCTAATATGGATACATTGGGAACAATCTATATATAGCCACAAAAAGAATAGGTAAGTTCTGATGTATTCATAAGTGGGACACTCCATAGCAGTGAATGTGAGTGAATTAGAGCTTCTTATCTGGATATGAGTAATACTCAAAGATATTGATACTCAAAGAGAGCAAGAATATGGCATGATACATACATAAAGTTTAAAATAGTCAAAAACAGTTGTCTTTACATGTGTAGTGAGGACATGCAACATGGTAAATATGAACAGAAATTTTGAGTTTCAGTTACTGCTGGCATGGAGAGAAGAGAGATGAGACGGAGGCAGAGTGCAGAGGACTTGAATTGAATTTGTAATATTAAAGAATTTTAAATTAAGTAAATAGGGTAAAAAGATTTGATAAAAGCTTATTGGTGGTTCAGTAAGTGTTACGTGATTTTTTTTGGTGTATGTGTAAAATATTTTATAGTAAATTTTCTTAAGAGAAAAAATGAGGCGCCAATAGGAATGTTAGTGATTTTGTTTTTCTTTCCCCTTCTGCCACAAGGCTCTGGTTGACGTAGAGTTTATGTTGCCAGGCTACATAGTAGTAAAGCAATTAATTACAAGCTTGTTCTTCCAAAGTGTGTGTATTAATGTATGTGTGTCTTAATGTGTGTGGGTAAACTAGGAAGTTATGTCTGAATATTAAAATGAAATGTAACTTTAAAAAAGACCTAGCCAATCAGTTGCAGATCGATTAATGGTTTACAATATTTTAATTGCACCTTTTCATCAGGATGATTGTTCACATCATAGAATCCACATGTTAAATTTAAAAGCAAATGTATGTGTTTTGACTTTGTGGGAAATGGTTCAGAATGCTAACAAAACAGGTACAACTTTTTTCTAAAGGGTGACCAGATTAAATGTTGATAAAAGGTGTTGTTGTACTTTCTTCAGAAAAAAATGGAACAAGGTCAGAAACCTGGTAAAGCTCTCTTTTAAAAAAGTGCTTTGAAATTCAAAGAAAATTGGAACATTGAGTCATCTAGAATAACTTTGCAAATGTTAAATTGTCAGGCTCTATCTACCTCAACTCTACACCAGATTTTCCTGGAGGTCATTTATATTTCAAAACTCTCCCTGGTGATTTTGATCCCTCGGGTTTGGGAACCACTTCTTAGGGCGCTGTGTTTGTTCCGAAGGGCGCTGATGACTTAAGTCTCTTAGGCTTGCTGCTAATGGCTGCTTGGAGTGCTGCCGCTGAGGAGAATTCTGAGGCCACTTCAAGGATCAGCTGGAGAGAATTAGGCAGGGGTTGGAGACCTGTTTTCCACAATGTGGCTTTGTTACCGTAGTGATGAGGAACCCGAAGCTCAGGTTGTTGAAATAATTTTGCTAGCACCAGGATTAGGGAGGCACAGCCCCTAACTCAGATTGATTTCTTTTTATTCCATTATGTGTTATGTAAAGAGATAGGAACCTTTCTCTGATGTTTTCTTTCTATTTCGAACCTGAATTGGGTGCCCTTCCTAAGTCATTTTCACAGTGGCTATAATAGAATAGCACAATAATTGTTCATTATGAGTTTATCTAAAAAAGGCTGATCATACACTGAGTTGTATTTTTATAAGATTCTGGTCTTAAATTTTCAAAGTTGTTTTCAAAAAATGATTCCAAGACTCAAATGCTTTTTTGTTATTATTATTTTTTTTCTTTTTGGAATCTATGTTGTTCACGTTTGGAAGGGTTACAAATGATTTCCCTAAATTGTTTTTTTTCTTTTAAATTATATTAACTGTTCTAGCTGGAAGTTAGATCGAAGTTTCCCTTAATTTTTTTTTCTTCTAGTATGATTTTATTTATCTCTTTGAAGTAGATAATGCCAGTTCACTGATGCAAGATTTAAAAGACATTGTACAAATGATTATATGGTGAAAACTGCTTTCTACTCTCTTTAAATCACTTAGTTTCCCTTTTTTTAAGCAACTAGTGACATCCATTTCTTGGCTGCCTTTCCAGAGATGTTTTATACATCTTCAGGCAAAGGATATATATATTTGTTTCTTTATTTATTTTCTCCCCCTCTCTCCCTTAAAATATATATTATTACTCTGGCCAGGGCACTTGGTTGGAGTGTTGCCCTGTGCACCAAAGGGTTGTGGATTCTATCCCAGTTTGGAGCACATAAGGGAGGCAACAAATCAATGTTTGTCTCTCGCAATAATGTTTCTCTCTCCCTCTCTCTCTTCCTCTCTAAAATCAATGAACATATCCTCAGGTGAGGGTAAAAAAATGCATATGTCACAAACTGTTTGTTCTATTTTATTAATCTGTCTTGATGATTAGCCTATATCAATATATAAAAAGCCTCATTCTTTTTTTTTTTCCAGTTTTTTTGACATGCTGGAAATGCTAATATACCAGCATAGTATTCCATTATATGTTTAAGTCATAATTTATTAAACTGATGCTTTGACCAGTGTGCCTTAGTTGATTGGGCATGGTCCTGTAGAGTGGAGGGGCCCAATTCTATCCTGGGTCAGGGCACATGCCTGGATTACAGGTTTGGTTCCCAGTTGGGGTAATGTACGAGAGGCAGCCAATTGATGTTTCTCTCTCATGTTGATGTTTCTCTCCCTCTCTTTCTTCCTCCTTTCCCCTATCTCTCAAAATTAATTAATAAAATCTTAAACCTGATGCCTTATTAGTGGACATTTATTTCTAATCTTATTGTTTAAAATAATACTACAGTTGAATAACCTCCATTATTTTGCACATGCAAATGTAAATGTAGTTTAAGTTTCTAAAAGTGCAGTTGTTGAGTCAGAGGGTATGTATATTTGTAATTTAGGTACCCAGATCTTTCTTATTACATTTTGGGCCAGTTTGTACTCCTCTCACTAATGTCCTTGCACTGTTGTGACAACTTTTTAATCTTTGCTAATATAGTAGCTTAAAAGGAATATTTCAGTATGGTTTTTTTTTCAGTATGGTTTTGATTTGTAATTCTTTGTAATAACTCCATGGAAGTTATTTTGCATATCATATAGTTCAGTTTTTTCGAATGTACAGTTCAATGTTTTTTTGTTTTAGTAAATTTACCTAGGTTGGTTTGCATTTGTTTTATGAAGAGCTCAAACTTCATTTTATGTTTGAGTTATTTTTATTTTCTTTGAATTGTACATATTTTAATTAAAAAATATTTTATTTGTTTTTAGAGAGGGGAAGGAAAGGAGAAAGAGGGAGCGAGGCATCAATGTGTGGTTGCCTCTCATGTGTCCCCCACTTGGGACCTGGCCTGCAACCCCGGCATGTGCCCTGCTTGGTAATTGAACCGGCGGTCTCTTTGATTTGCAGGCTGACACTCAATGCACTGAGCCATTCCAGCCAAGAAAAGAAGTATGGCAGAGGTGGTGAATTGTGTATATTTTGGTCCATACTTATATTGAGTTACTGGTCTTTTTTAAAAAAATCAATTTGTAGGAACCTGTTACATAGAATTTCATGACTAAAATAAGTTAGATATTTTTTCCAAGTTTGCTATTTGTCTTTTGACGTTTGCTTACAGAGTTTGGAGTCAAAGCAGAAATTTTGGAGGTGAATGTAAAAGTGAGCTGTTTGCTAGGATCTTAAAGCATTTGCTAGATTTGTGGGTTAGCAGTGTTTCAGGTGGGGTTTCAAGTAGCTTTAAGTGAGGAGTAATAGTGCTGGATGAATTTGAGGATGTTATCCAAAGGGCAGATACAATTATTGTTCTTCTGCTCTGTAACTCATGCCAAGTGTTGAGTTGTGTTTTAGTAATTGCTGCCTAAAAATGGATAGCCCCTGTTCACATTTACCTACACCCTATTGTACTACCCTTCCAGCCTTCTTTGACCACAGTTGAAAACTTTGATACCATTCTTAAAGATGAAACATGGTACATTTTCAGCACTATGCTGGCTACCTCCACATACTTGTAAAATGTAATCAGAGTTAATCTTGAGGTTGTATTTCAGACACCATTTCCAGCTGTGTAATCTTATGTTTCCCCTCAAATTTGTCACCTTCAAAAAACAAATGCTTATTAAAATGACTGTACCAATGGGAATATTAAAAATAATTAATTTAGTTATTTGTCTTTTTCATTTTAGTTTTTCTTTTGCTATTTAGTTTTTAGGTGAGTTTTAAATAAGTATCACAAAAGCAACAAATTCTACTCACCAGTCACTGATGAATTGTAGTGTGACTGTCTTAAAACTTGGCTCTAACAAAATACAAAGTAATGTTAATGCCTATGACTATGTCCTTCTAATTAGTTCATCTTAGTGAAATATTCTTGGATAATTTATTTGTGGGATGCCTGGTTGTTTCACAGAAGCATGATTCATTCAATAAGGATGATAAAAATTACAGTGATACCTGATTCTAAGAACATTTCCTTTCACTTTTAAAATATTTATTCAGAGACTTACTAGATGGAAAGATTTAAAAATCTCCTATTTGAAAAAGTAAGATTTTTCTAATAACCTTTTAGCTTCTGATTTTTTTCATTCACTTCAGGAGTACTTTTTGTGCTGATATTGTAAAAATGACTTTCATCATCTTTATTTCAGAAAGTTTTTTAAAAGTTTAACTTGAATGTATACAGGAATGTTTATTGTTCTCAGAAGACATTCTAGTTTTCGTTTTGGATCATGGTGGTACCCCCTTGGAGGCTTCTTTGACTTGTTCACGATAGTTTCTGCTACCTTTTAGGTGTTTTTAATCCAGATACATTGAGAGAACAGTTTTTAAATAGCTTGAAATGATTTTATTTGTGAACTCTTACTTCCCTCATGTTTACTTTTGAGCTGATAGGCAGATTCAGGTGGAAAGTAGCTTCACATGATTTTAGATTCCTGTGTGCATGGGCCTGCATTTGAGCCCCTTCCATTGGGATGCGGTGGTTCTAAATGGGAGCCTAGTTTCAAAAACTCTTCTCGGAGTGTAAGTTGTGTGCACCCGTTGAAAACCTCTACTCAGAGGGTGTTCAGCCTTTTCCATGTTAGTCAGGATGAAGTGATAAAGCATAGCATAGTGATTGTGACTCAGGAAAAGCTTAGTAGAGAGACAAACTGTTTAACTACGAAGACTCTTAAGCTCTGAGGATTTCTAACAATTATATAAAGAAAAAAATGAAACATTTTAGATTAACTCCACTACCTGTACTGTTTTTTCCTCTGGCTTTATTTTTTCTTCTGTATTTGATTCCTAAACCCTCACTTCTTCCATAGTACTTCGTTTAAGCTCTAAATGTAGCACTTTACACATTATATATATTAAAGTTAGTTATTGTCTTGTCTCTTCAGTTGTACGCTCCTGATGTTTAGGTTAGGGTTTAGCACTTTGATGTATTTTCAGCTACTGGTTTTTCAGTGCTCACAATAGGAACCATACCTTAAATGCACATGAGTTAAGTGCTCATGTAATGTAACCTGGGGATTACATTAGGAATTGGGTTAATATCTTATAATACTTTTCTGCGTTGTGTAATTTGTAGAATGAAGGTAGACTTCACAGGTTATTTGGATGGCAAATATAATAGGACCTTGACAAGGTGATCTATTTTAGAACTGATTACTATTATCAAGATACCCAAAGATCTTAAATCTTTGCTTTCTATTTTGGTGTTTTGATGATACATTTTATATCTGTTTACTTCAACCATTCATTGACTCTGAGTTAAAAACCTTGCTTTCCTGATTATGGCAGCAATTTCTAAATTTTTTTTCTTTTTTATTTTTGCAGTTGGAGTGCCTCAAGCTTATTGCCTCTCAAAAATTCACAGACAAACGCATTGGCTATTTAGGGGCAATGCTGTTGTTAGACGAAAGACAAGATGTCCATCTTCTCATGACCAACTGTATAAAGAAGTAAGTCTTGGCAATGATGAAGCCCCTTAGCTTTACTTGTCTGGGAAGCACTTTATCTGCCCTTCTCTTCTAAATGATAGCTTTGCTGGATAGAGTAATCTTGGATGTATGTCCTTGCCTTTTATGACTTTGAATACTTCTTTCCAGTCCCTTGCCTGCTAGGTTTCTTTTGAGAAATCAGCTGATAGTCTTAAGGGAACTCCTTTGTAGGTAACTGTCTTTGTTGCCCTTGCTGCTTTTAAGATTCTCTCCCTATCTTTCATCTTGGGTAATGTAATTATGATGTGCCTTGGTGTGTGCTTCCTTGGGTCCAGCTTTTTTGGGATTCTCTGGACTTCCTGGAGTTCCTGGAAGTCTTATTTCCTTTGCCGGATTGAGGAAGTTCTCCTTCATTATGTTTTGAAATAAATTTTCAAGCCACGCCCTGGCTGGCGTAGCTCAGTGGATTGAGCGCGGGCTGTGAACCAAAGCATTGCAGGTTTGAATCCCAGTCAGGGCACATGCCTGGGTTGCAGGCCATGGCCCCCAGCAACAGCACACTGATGTTTCTCTCTCTGTCTCTTTCTCCCTCCCTTCCCTCTCTAAAAATAAATAAATAAAATATTTAAAAAAAAAGTTTTCAAGCCACTATTATATGAAATGTTAAAGGGGCTTACCTAAGAAAAAGAAAATAAAAAATATGAATAGTAAAATGTTAGCAAACTCACAACTGTCAACAGCCAAACCTAAAAGCAAAACAAAAACAAACTAAGCAAACAACTGGAACAGGAACAGAATTACAGAACTGGAGATCACATGCAGGGTTATCAGCAGGGAGGGGATGCGGGGAGAATGGGAGAAAAGGTACAGGGAATAAGAAGCATAAATGGTAGGTACAAAATAGACAGGGGGAGGTTAAGAATAGTATGGGAGCCCCAGCTGGTGTAGTTCAGTGGCTTGAGCTTGGGCCTGTGAGCCTAAGTGTTGCTGGTTTGATTCCCAGTTGGGGCACATGCCTGGGTTGTGGGCCAGGTTCCTCGTGGGGGACGTGCGAGAGGTAACCACACATTGATGTTTTTCTCCCTCTCTTTCTCCATCCTTTCCCCTCTCTCTAAAAATAAATAAATAAAATCTTATTTAAAAAAAAAGAATAGTATGGAGAAGCCAAAGAACTTATATTTATGATCCATGGACATAATTAAGGTGGGGGAATGATTGGGAGTCATTCAATCATTGGGAGTCATGGGAGTCATGCTGTTACTCCCATAATTGGGAGTCAGGGTACAGGGCAGAGGGGAGTAAAGGGGAGAAAAAATGGAACAACTGTAACAGCATAATCAAGGAAATATATATATATTTTTTATAAAGTTATATTTTTAAGCTTTATTTATTTTTAAAGAGGGAAGAGGGGTGGGGAGAGAGAGAGAAACATCAATGTGTGGTTGCTGGGGGCCGTGGCCTGCAACCCAGGCATGTGCCCTGACTGGGAATCCAACCTGTGATGCTTTGGTTCGCAGCTCTCGCTCAATCCACTAGCTACGCCAGCCAGGATCAAGGAAATATATTTTTAAAAAAGTCTGTCTTAACCTTTCTTTCTTCTAAGAACTACTGTGTGATTTTAGGTCTTATATATGACATCAGTAAAGCTTGACATTTGTTTACTGATTTTATGCTTATTGACTAGAATATGTTCGAATTGCTTTTGGTTCTATAGCTTATATGTAAAGACACTTAGCAAAGGATTAAATCTTTTGTAAAGGATAATATAATCAAGTGAAAATATTGTTGTACATCTTCAGGCATAAGAACAGAATTTAGTAATGAAATAACATTTGGGCCTTCATAGAATAGAAAAGGCACTGGTAAATCTGAACTTTCCTGTCTTATAAATTTCCTTTGGATACCATAAATAATGAAACATTGCATTCATTGAAGAATTACCAGTGTATATTCTGAATAAATGCCATTTAAAGGCAAGAAGATATCTTGGTCTAATTCAAGATATCCATTGCATAGAATTTTACTTAGCTCTGTGAATATTTGTGTATACGTCCCCCCTCCCCCCGTGGATGCCATACTGATGTATTAGTCCAGTCATGTTTGTTTGTTTAATTTACAAACTGAGGGATGCTTGTCATTGTGGAGAAATGAGGGGATCCAAGCAGAGAATTTAGCAGTTCTTCCCAGCATCCCTCTTCTAACAACTTTGTTAGAAAGGCATGGTAGTTCTGATTACCTTTGGTCAGAGGTACTTTTTGGTTTGTTTTAGTTTGGTTTTGGTTTGTATGTTTAATCTTCTTTTTTAGTTTTCTCTTTCATTTGCAATGTTTATGTATTTGACAGAATAATAGAAGCAAGGGGATGTAGGTAATCAAATTTGTAGATATTGAACTCTTGCACTTTTATGGGATGAATAACATTTTACTTTAAAATTTCCCAATGGACAATGGAAAATTCCAAAATTAATATTATGATTTGATTGTAAATATTGGGTGTATCATGTAAATACATAGTTTGTGAATTTAATTTTGGGAAAATCTTGTTTTTTGGCCGTGAAATACATACTAACAATGAAAATAGTAAGTTGATTCATTTATTCAACCAGTATTTATTGTATACCTGTTGCATGCCAGAAGCTGTTATAAGCTATAGGAATGGAGAATGAAAAAAATGGGACAAGTTCTCGGTGTCATGGAATTTCTATTCTAGATGTTCAGCATGACTCTTTTATACATTTATCCTGGACAGGTCTCTGAGAGTTTTTTTAATTTTTGTTCTTTCATGCTCTGTTGCCCTTATTACTCAAGCCTTCAGTCACATGCTGTTAATTTGGCAGTTTTACCTAGCAGCAAGTTCATATTAGAGAGTTAATACCAAACTCAAGTATAAGTTTGTAGCTTAATAAAAGTTGAAGAATGAGGGCCATAGGCAAAGAAGAAATCTTTCTGTTTAATTTCAGTGAGACCCAGCCAAGCCTCAAGTGAATTTAGGAGAGAACTACTAGTAGTTGGAAATTGATGTGGTACTTTCAGTCTAAGCTCTTTTAAAAGACTCAGGATCATTCATTGTTTTTTTTTGTTTGTTTGTTTTGTTTTGTTTTTAATGTGTTAATGAATGGTTTTTTTATTTGCTTTTTATTTTTGTGTGTATTTTTTCTTTTTCTTTTTTCTTGTTTGTATTATAGGACATCATGTAATATGTCTTATAGAACACTATAGGACAATGTAGAACACTGCTAGTTGTCTAGCAGTTTTTATGTTTATTAATGAATGTTTACCTCATTGCTCATTGGCTTAGAAAAACTCTCTAAGGCATTAAATATTTAAAAATTGGATATAATTTTTAAGAGTTTATATTATGCAAATTAATTGTTGAAAACAAATGAAAAGTCACTTAAATATTCTTAGGAACTGAGAGCCTAAATGGTAAATCCATGGTTGGTACTTAAGCTTCATTTTACCAGTAATTTTAACTTAAACAATCAAATTGGTGGAAAGTAGCAAACTAACTTTACCTTCTCTTCCTTCCTTTGCTCTTCAGGGAAGACTAAACACATTTATTAGTTCATTTAAAATTACCAGTTATGAAATCTTTACATGTTAAAATAAATTTAAATGAAAAACAGTCCATTTTCCATAACAAAAACAATTCAGTGAGAAGAACGACATTACTTTACATTTAAAAAAATCTCTGTATTTCCCTTGAGATCAAGCCTTTTACAGATGAGGTAGTTAGAAAAAGGAAGATGACCTTCATAGCCTTTTAAATAACCATGGATAGTCTTCTTTAATGCTGTACCAAAACTGTAAGTGCTAGTTTCTCAAGGGTTAGTTACAGTGTGGAATCTGAAACCACATCAGTAAGTTTGGTCCTTTTGTCATGCCTAAGGCACTTGGCAGAGAGTCTGTGCACTGAGTAAAGTATTGGTATACTGTCAAGTTCATGTTGGCAATACAGGTTTTCCAAAGTTCTAATTTTTACTTCAACCTTGGATTTTATCATAGGCAACAAGTATCATCAGTTGTTGCTATTAAGTGATAGGCTTTATTGGCTGTTTTTCTAGAAAATGTCTGCCAAATACCCAAATCTTAATAATTATAGTCGTCTGTCAGTTATTATTTTTTTAATTTTATTTATTTATTTTTAGAGAGGGAAGGGAGGGAGAAAGAGAGAAACATCAATGTGTGGTTGCTGGGGGCCATGGCCTGCAACCCAGGCATGTACCCTGACTGGGAATCGAACCTGCGGTGCTTTGGTTCGCAGCCCGCGCTCAATCCACTGAGCTATGCCAGCCGGGGCGTCTGTCAGTTATTTTCAAACAAAAATAATGTCCACTTTAAAAGCAGTTAGTACATAGTGTTTCTTGCGAAGGAAGTCAGTGCATATGTGCCTTTATCTGAGACTGCCACATCAGTATGTGGCAGGAGTCCTTTATGCATACTTCCCACTTCATCACACAGGGTATTAAAACATGTGCACTCAGAAGTCAGGATTTAATGAACTTAATTATTTTTACTGCCTTGTCATGAGCAGTCTTAAGTGAAATTTAACTGACTTTTTTCCTTCCTCCCTTCCTTCCTTTTTTCCTTCCACTGTGAGTGTGTGTCAGTGTATATACAGTGATTACCAGTACAGTTTGGTGCTGCTGCTCTGATGGGTGCTAATGTACCAGTAATTTTCTCCACCACTGCTTTGGCACCATTGTGCAAATGCCAGTACAGTTGACAAATAAGGAGTTAATATTGTGAAAATAGTTTGCATCTTATGGACCCTCTAAAACAGTCTTAGGGAGTCCCAGAGATCTGTTAACTGCACTTTGAGAACCACTGGCCTAAAGAATACTAAAATGCTGTTAAAGCTGGTGAAGGTGGCATGAGTCATACAATAATTCTGTTTCTGAATAGTTAAGAGTTGGTTAGAATGCACAGATGAGTTTGCTGGCTCAGACTTTTAACATTTCAGCTGTTCTGAAAGTGAAACTTGTCTGGTTTGAAAATACTTTTGTGAGGTAATCAGTGCCTAATAGAAATAAATTTTGTGTATCTGTATCACCAGATTACTCTAAATGCTTAGCTTAGTTTGTTAAAGGTGGTTTAATTAGCTGCTTTTTTAGTTAGTATTTTTCTTCTTTTGAATAAATAAAAGTGTAAAAAATAATGTCACATCAAGGTTTATACTATATCATAAGGTCAGAGGGTTTCAGTGTCTTGTAATGATTAAGTCATCTTAAAGGCTTTAGAGTAGAGATTTTGTTTTGGTTTTGGCTAATGTATACCTTTTTTGTAGTTAGTAAAAATCTTGTAAAGATACAGTTACTTCATATTTCTATCATATTTTACTTCCAATTTTTGCTGAGTTTGCTGGGCTTTCTAAAATGGGTTGCCTTTAACATCCAACAGATAATGTCCAATTTCTCTCGCTTTGATATTTGGAAACATTGAGTTGTAAACTTGCAGGGGGGACTGTCAGTCAATTTGCATTTTGGTAATTTGTAATAAAGTGTAAAAATAAACATTTTTAAGCAATATATAATCCTATTAATTATTTTCCTTATTGGAGAAATTATGAATTATTCAGAGCTACCTCGTTAGATTGTGGAGCTTCTTTGTGAGGAGCACTAGGCACAGCATGTTCATTTCTGTCATTTTCCTCTCTTTTGCAGTGACCTTAATCATAGCACGCAGTATGTGCAGGGGTTAGCACTTTGTACCCTTGGCTGTATGGGCTCCTCAGAGATGTGCAGAGATCTTGCAGGAGAGGTAGAGAAACTCCTGAAAACCTCCAACTCTTACTTGAGAAAAAAGGTAACAATTAATGAAACCAAATGTCTGTGTTTGGATTAGGGAGTATTATTGCAATGAGAAGGCAAATTACTCACTTTTATAAGCTCTGATAGTAATATATAACATAATCTTCCTCTGTTTAGTAGATATGTTTTAAATGATTATATGTGAATCAGGTATTTGTAAGTCAAAATCTATTTTTATGTTAATTTTGAAGGTGATTTTTTGTTACTAATTAACCCTTCAATTGATAAGTGATTGTGACTATTTTAATTCTTTTTATTACTCTTTTTCAGAGAAGTGATTTATAAACATATTGCTGGATATTTTAGATGGCATATTTAATTACTTCCTAAATCACCTGATTCTAAACAATATTAAAGTGATAATGACAGATATTATAAATTTGTTTTCATCCCAATAATTAGTGCCCACATCTTGTATTAGTGCCTTTGAATCTCTGGAAGCGCAGTTGCATTGGGACCTAGAAAATTATTAGGGAATGTTAAAGAACACACTTCCAAAACTGGTGTGTCTAAATGGAATAGTAACGGAAGACAGTGCTCTTACTCTCTTATCTTTTGTTTGTTGATGTAAACATTTTATTGTTACTTTATTGTGCTTGAATCCTAAAACCTTCCTGTAAACAAAGGTTATAAAATGTAGAACTCCGAGAAGTGAACACATAGTAGTGTATGGTTGGCTTTTTCTATGCCTCTCTATCTGAATGGTGCAAGGCGGAGGATTGAAAGGGCCACACTGCTTTCCAGGATCATACAGTATTAATGGTGGCTGCAAACCAAAGCCAGTTCTTTCTCGTAAAGTATGTGTGGGCTGCTCTTCTTCCAAAAGTGCATTATTTTCTTAAATAGAATATTACTGCAAATAGGAAAAAAATCTTTTTTCTCCTAACATGCAGGGAATCTTTCTTCTCTAATATGAGAAGAATTAGTTTAAACCTTTACTTGTTAATGTATTTAAACTTTTATAGTATTTAACTCCAGCAAATAAGGTTACTTTGGGAGGGTAACCAAAATCAGTCTTTAAAAGTACCTTTCCAGTGAGCAAGCTAAAGCATCTCTTCTTCAGTAGAGACTAGCTAAGTATGTTTCAAATGATTTTCTTGATGTCAGCAGAGAGTGAATTGGGGAAAGTATAGGTATTGTTAAAAGTACTGGCAGATTTAAAACATCCGCAGTATATACCTTTCAATTGCATGATGTTTTTATAAAACCCTCGTTTGGTCATCTTACTCATGGGAATGACTATCCCAGACAAAAGTATTTTTTACTTCGCAATTCCATGTAAGTTATGTTTAACTTATTTGATAAATTCATGTTAACCATTGTCTAGTCTAGAAAGTTTTTATCGACCTATTTAGCAATATATGAACAAAGGGACAGGTGAGCTAGAAGTTCTCATTGATAAAATAGTGTAATTAGAAAACCCTAACCTGTTAATAATAATAAATATGGTATCTTTTTCCTTCTTTATTTTTCTAGTAGGTAAACTAGTTGATACGGGTTTTTTTGTTGTTGTTGCATATAAGATTGGTTGCCCTGGCTTAATTGAAATAAATCTTTTGTCTTTTTTATAGGCAGCACTATGTGCTGTTCATGTCATCAGGAAGGTTCCTGAACTTATGGAGATGTTTTTACCAGCAACAAAAAACTTACTGAATGAAAAGAACCATGGTAATGTGATTGAGATGCACTTGGTAAAGTACTGAGATAGGAGGGGGAAGAGAAAAGGCTTCAGGCAGTGTTGGCCTTCCGTCTTAGCACTGTGGGGTTGCCTGCCTCCCACTGTGCTGGACGCCGTTCCAGGAGGGCCAAGTAGTTGAATTTCTCTTCCACTCTCATATCCTGGCTTTACAATTAGAGATTGATTCCTTCATAGTAGATTTATTTTTCATTTCTGGTCCTCTTTTATTATGCTAAAAGTACTACATTAAGTTACTGATATTCACTGTAATGTACAAATGATCCTAGCCTCGATTTTCATGTGTAAAACCTTTTGATTTCCTGGTTACTTTATAATAGGAAAAAAATTATTTCTTCCTTGCCTCGTGGTAGGAGTGTAAGATTTGTGGAAATCCTTTTAGGTTACTTGTAACAGGAATTTATAAGGGGTACTCATATGTTTATATAAAAGTTGAGAGGAAGTAAATAGAATGTGACTGTTCTTTCCCAAACATTTTATTCTTGTTTTGAAGTCAGTGAAACAAGTTCTGGGTAAAGAAAATTCATGTGTCCTAAATGCTAAGGGAAAAAAATGGTAAGGTGTATTTGATTTCATTGACTCAATCTTATAACTAGAAGGCTCCAAAAATACTTGTTGAACACATGAATGTTTAGGACAGTTATTTAGTGGAAACCATTAAGATTCTTTTTCAGTCACTTGAACAAGCAAATTCACTTTGTCCTCCACTATTACTGTACTTTGAGGTTTTGATACATTTTATCTGGAAATTTAACTTCTAATTAACACTTTTTGCTCCTCGAATTGCCTATCAGAACTCAGCTCAGAGCTCATTAAATGAGGAGCAGATGATACCTCACTTACGTGGACTGTGAGCATGTCTTTAGGAGTATTCTCAGATGGAGAGACACATGTATTGGTTATCATTTTTTAGCAGTTATTTTGGTGATATAATTGTTTAAAAAATTCTAATTTGATGGGCTTAATTAATATTAAATCACTAACCATCTATTAAATACCTCCTTTGTATTCACCTCATTGCTTAGATTCTTTGGGAGATTAAAAAACAAAAGTAGCAAGTATTTTGAAAGTGACCTTCAGAACTCAGAAGTCCTGTTCTATGAAGTTGACTAATAAAACCTCATTTTAAGTTTTTATTTGCTTTTTTCTTTCAGGTGTCCTTCACACATCTGTAGTCCTCCTCACAGAAATGTGTGAGCGAAGCCCAGACATGCTTGCACATTTCAGAAAGGTAGGTGCCATTCTGTATGCCTAAGCCTTTCTTGATTGGAAATGATTTTCCTAAAAGTACATGATTTTCTCACTTGTAAATTTTCTTTTGAAAGGAAGCCATGGAGCTGAATAGAGGACTTAACCAGCCCTGCTGTGTTGTAGGGCTGGAAGCCAGATTTAGGCATATAAGAACTGGCAATAGTACAGTGTTTTCCCTTTCATATTAGAAGTCTTCTCTCATTGGCGGACACACCAATTTCTCATGTGCTTTATCTGCCATTTCACATTGAAGTCAGGAAATGTAACCTGAGGTCAGAATACAGACAGGAATGTGTTTGTGTGTATGTGTTTTATTTTATTTTTTTGAAGGCAAGTAATTTCATTTTTTTTTTTTAAGGTAAAAACTGTAGACTAAAATTTTATATTAACGTTTACCTAATACAGAGTCCCCTACTGTTCATTTTAGGCTGTTGACTCTGGTGATGGATATCTCCAGCTTTGATAATTCTCTCCTTCCCTCCCGTTCTTTCAGCACTCTAAAGTGGAAATTTTTGTTTTCCCCACTTACTTTTAGAAGACGGTAGGGAGGAGGATTCAGAAAGTGTGTTCTTTGGGCTACATGCATTTAATTTTTTTTAGTAGAGCACTGATCACTCCATGAGTGATGCTCACTTGTACTTGAGATGTAATGAGGTTCTAATAGCAGTTCTTTTTTTGGCTTTTTTTCCCCCTTAGATGTTCATGTCTTGATTAAATTATTGTAAAATAGTATGAGACCCGTATCTGTCCCTAATGCTTGCTTTGTATGTTTTGTTCCTGTTGTCTGTTTGGAATCCTGCTGTATGTTAGAATGAAAAGGTAAGAATTAACCCTCTTTTAGATGGTGCATGCTGGCATTAGGTCCTTAGTAGCTTTTGTGTATTCATCCACGAATGTGGCTTTTAAAAATATACTAATGCTGAAGCTGTGCTTAATACTGTGAGTTACTTGTTTTAGTGTTTTTGGCTAACTCCCTAGTCCAGTTTGTGTCTTGTCAATTAAACTCTTGACTCCAAAGTCAGCCTTGGATTTCAGTTGCAGCCTTTCCTGAATTGTAAGTCTCTTTCTTTGCCTTTCTTTATCTTCACCTGAGAAACTTTGAACAGTTTCCCAGGGGTTTTGGTGATGGCAGTTCCAGATCAGTTTGGAGCCTTCACACAAATGCTGCTTCTTTTTGAAGTAGGTATCTTAGAGCCATATATGAGTAACCTCATACTTTAAAAAGCTCCATGTGTACTTCTGAGCTTTAAGTTCAGACTTGGAGCTTTTATTTTCCCCTCACCTGCACTTACCTTGCCTAGACATTCTGGAATATTAAAAGAATTTTGAGATGGAGCTGGTGGGCATCAACTGATTTTCATGGCTGCATCCTTTCCCTTTGTCATCTTTTTTTTTTGTTTTGTCTTGTCATGGGTTTTAGCAACTTGCATTTTTGTCTGAATAATAAAGCTGAGTTCCAAAAATTGGTATGCTGAACATTCAGACATTAGTGCTTCTGTCCCAGGGTGATCTTATGTGATGTGCACGTCTTTTGTCAGTGAATGAGACAAGGAAAGAGGATTTCTCCAAGATATAAACCAGATTAAAAAGTAATTAAGGATACCCATAGTACAAAAAAGGAGGGCATTGGGAAGTATGCAAGGCGAGACTCTTTTTGTACCAAGTTTGTTAACTAGATGATCTTGGTTTTGTTATGTTAATTTTAAAACAGTGTATACAATTATATTATTTTTACCTCTAATATAAATCTGTCCACAGTTGACAGATTTAATGTAGCTTCTCTCCTTAGCTTAGGTTTGTTAATCTTAGAGTTATCCAAAGTAGATTTTTGTTTGGGTGACTTACAAATAATTCTTAATTCTGAAGTGATATGGCCAAACTTATTTAAATTTACACAGATTATGTTCTCTGTATTTGAAAGTGGTCAGCTTTGTGAAAATGTTCGGGGCATATGCTTGGGCTTAGCTTGGCTTTTGTTTTGATCTTGACCTCCCTTTAGAGTTGGGGAGTAGGGAGAGTACAGAGTCCAAATACAATGAGAAAAAGTAATTGAGTTGCAGCAAAGTTGGGGCCGTTCTGGTTGCTTCAAAAAGAGCTGAGTCAGTTCACTGTGGACACTTAATGATTTTAGATGTTTAGATTTGTTTCTGTAGCTAAAATGAGATTTTAGTTGGGAAACTGGAAAAGTTCCCATTGTGGCAAACATTTTGGATTAGGGTTTTAGTATTAAGTGATCAACAGAATGAAATGAATAATAACATTTAAAGTATCTTTAAGTTCAGCTTGGCAGCAAAATTGCCTGTATTATATGTTACGACTAAGTGAACAAAGGAAGGACAATAAAGGAATTCTGACCATAAGGAATGGAGAGCTTCATTAGTAAGATAACGGGTGACACAGATTAGTCTGTAGAATTAAGTGCCGAAATTAAATTTTACTGAAGATTGTGTCATGTGAATTAAGAAGAGGGAAAGGAAGTATTCACAGCCTTGGTATCTTGTAAGGTGAAAGGTACAATTTTTCATGTGTCTTTTCCACTTGGTCAACGTTGGAGGCTTTTGTATAAACTGCTGTTTGTTGGAAAATGGCATAACTAGCCCTATCTCAAGAGGACAAATATTTTTTTCTCTATATGAGATAGTATTTTAATAAGATCACCAGTATTTTGAGTATGATACCATTTTATATTCAAATGTTTGTATATGTGCTGTCAGAGTGAGCGCTATATTCAAATGTTTGAACAGATACAAACTGAACATGTTCGTGTCACCTAAGTGTGTCAAGTTCTGTAGAAGTAGAAATGCAGTACGCTTCACAGGCATCTGTTTTACTTGGTTCCCATGAGCTTTCTGACCTACTATTGTAGTATCTTTGCATATATAACTCTGGAGTACAAAAAGTCTAGGTTGTTTTTAATTCAGATAAAATACATATTCCTTCTTGAGTTCTTGGTAAAAATACTCCTAAGTTATATTTATTGGACATCAACAATATGCAAGCATATTGATTGTATCATTAGAATTTGCTTGGACTCTCAGACCATTATACCCTTTTTCTAAGCCAGATACCTGCCTCTTTGTGAGAAAATCTTTGGTGTTTACTGTTTTTTGATGCATTTTTCTTCCCTGCAGCTTGTGCCCCAATTAGTTCGTATACTAAAGAACCTCATCATGTCCGGATATTCACCAGAACATGATGTTTCTGGTATCAGTGACCCCTTTTTGCAGGTGAGCTTGAAAGAAAGCTTTGGATATGTGGTATATGAGTTTAATACCTTTTAATAGGTCATTTTCTTCCTTTTAAGTTTTTGTTAGGTAGAAATTTGGTAGTTAACTGATTAAACCAATTGCATTAATAAATGAATAGTGACACAATTGCATGTTTTATTAGATTAGCAGAATGGAATTATAGTTGTAATAGTAAAAATTATGTACTATATAGAGACATCAATATACAGTTAGACCTCGTTTTATTGTGCTTTGCTTTATTGCACTTCGCAGATGTTGCATTTTTTTTACAAATTGAAGGTAAAACCGTCCACCAGCAAAAAGGTTACAACTCGTTTTATTGTGATACTCACTTTATTGTGGTGGTCTGGGACTGAACTTTCAGTGTCTCTGAGGTATGCCTGTATTAAGCTCTGCAGGTGGTGGTCTCTTTTAGCTGTGGAGTGGCAAAGTGTGGGTTCTCTAATAACTTCATTAAGACACAGAAGCACATATGACTTCTCTAAAGACGATATTTAAAATTCTTCTGTTTGAATTTTGATCATTTCTACTGGGATTCAAGACTATATTTAAGATACTCAAATTTCATACCAAGCAAAGTTCCTTTGTGCCAGACCTAATTTGTTGACATTTCTCATATTTTGCACATTAGGTACGAATTTTACGGTTATTAAGAATTTTAGGACGAAATGATGACGACTCAAGTGAAGCTATGAATGATATATTAGCACAGGTAAGACTAAACTTGCGTTATATTTAATATCCATCGTAGTGTAGCAAGGAGTAGAATGATTGTGGTTATATGGTACAATTTTCATTTTGTGTTTCCTCATTGGTGACTATAATCAATCACAAAATGTCTTTTGTTACTCCAGGATATTTTGTTTTGTTTTTTCTTTTTTTTTTTTTTTCCATTCAACTTCAGGATATTTTTTAGAAGTGTTGTTTTATCATTGTGTACCACTTTCTGTGTCTTTTCAGGTTGCCACTAATACGGAGACTAGTAAAAATGTAGGAAATGCTATTCTTTATGAAACAGTTCTGACTATCATGGATATTAAGTCAGAGAGTGGACTGAGAGTAAGTCTTTTTAAATCTTTTCTTTTCCCTAAACATTTCAGTTAGAATAATTGACCTAGACTTTAGCACTTTAGAAATGAATTCCATTTGAAAACTTAACTTTAGAAAGAATGTCAAATAATAGTTTTTATTTAAGAAAAACACATGCAAGTAAAACAACTCAAAATAAGACAGAAGGTACAAAGGAAGAAAATGTCTGCCTGTGCCTTTCATGTGTAGACTCTCAATTCTTCTAGTGGAAATGCTGTTGCCATTTTCTGGTGTGTTTTTTCAGAGATGTTTTATCCATATTTAAACGTTTGGACATGTATGTTTCTTCTCTTACCCACTTTCTAAACCTCCTTACTTGAAATAATTTTATACTTCCAGAAAGTTAATTATCAAAACTAAGAAATTAATTTTAGTACCGTGCCATTAACTGAACTATAGACTTTATTTAGATTGCACCAATTTTTCTACTATTGTCCTTTTCCTAGGAAAAGGAAATTCTCCCGTCAGTTCATGATTTCACCTTGCATTTTATTGTCACATCTCCTTCATCTCCTCCAGTCTGTGACAGTTCCTCTATCATTCCTTGTCTATCATGACTTTGACACTGTCTTTAAATTTAAAAAAAAAAAATTTATTTTATTTTTTAAAAGCTGAGGGAGAGAGCAAGAGAGGGAGAGAAACATCACTGTGTGAGAGATGCATCAATCGTTTGCCACTCGCACGCCCCCAGATAGCGATCTGGCCCTGCACTCCAGACATGTGCCCTGACTGGGAATCAAACCTGTCACTAGCACTCAGTCCACTGAGCGATACCAGCCAGGGCTAAATTTCTTTTTTAATTGATGGGAGGTGGGGGGAGAGAGGGAGGGAGAGAGAGAGAGAAACATCAATTTGTTGTTTTACTTGTTTATGCATTCATTGGTTGATTCTTGTATGTGCTCTGATCAGGGATCATACCTGCAATCTTGGCATATTGGGAGGATGCTCTAACCAACTGAGCTACCAGGCCAGGGCCATGACTTTGACATTTTTGCAGAGTACTGATCAGTTACTTTTTAGAATGTCCCCCAATTTGGCTCTGTCTGATATTTTATCATAATTAGATTGAGGTTGTGCTTTTTCAGCAAGACTGTTATAGAACTGATGTCCCTTTCTCAATATCATATCAGGGGGTATATTCTATATTATGTGTCTCACTACTGGTGATGTTTTAACCTTGATCATTTGGTTAAGGTGTTTTTTGTTGTGTCTCTCCCCTATAAAGTTATCTTTCCCTTTGTAATTAAAAATATTTGGGGGGAGCCCTGACTGCTGTGGCTTAGTGCATTGAGAGTCCTCCTGCAAACCAAAAGGTTACCAGTTTGATTTCTGGTCAGGGCATGTGCCTAGGTTGTGGGTCAGGTCCCCAGTTTGGGGGCATGCAGGAGGCAAACAATCAATGTTTTGCACATTTGTTTCTTTTCCTCTTTCTCCCTCCCTTCCCCTCTATCTAAGAGAAAAATAATAATTTTAAGGGAGACACTTTAAGACTATGCAGATATCTTGTTCTCCTCAGACTTCTACCCATCAATTTTAGTGTCCATCGGAAGATCTTGTCTGCAACAGTTGTTAATGTTCTTTTCTATTTTTTTATACTTTTATATTTCCCTCATTTCGCATTCATTAAATAATTGCAATTCTTTTGTAAAGAAGAATTCTCCCTTATGAATTTATTCGTTCTTTCAGTTATTTATTAATATAAGGATAGCTATCCCATAGTTTTAAAAGAAACAAATTTAGTAACTACAATACCCTATTTTGTGTATAGTTCTTTTTGTCTTTAAGATTATAGTATCTAGCCCTGGCCAATGTGGCTCAGTTGGTTGGAGCCCCATCCTATACGTAAAAGGTTGGGATTTGATTCTCAGTCAGGGCAAATATCGTGTTGGCCAAAAACTCCATTTAGTTTTTCTGTAAAATAAAAAACAGACACCTTTTTCATTTTCACCAGTAACTTTATTGATTTGGATATTTTGAGTATGTTGGCTGTTTCCTTTGTGGTATAACGTTGATTGTTCTCAATTAATGTCTCAATTTGGTCACTATAAACTTCAACTGGTCTACCCAACTGTGGATCATTGTCCAGTGAGAAATCTCCAGGACAAAACTTTGCAGACCAATTTTGACCTGTTCATAAGTCACAGCACCTTCTCTATACACTGTACAAGTCTTTTTTGTGTTTCAGTTACATTTTTACCTTTCTTGAAATAATAAAGCATAATGTGCCAAAAAATGCATATTTTCTTCCATCTTCAATATTAAAATGGCTACATAAAAATTCACCAAATTTGATGTTTTTTTTAAATGCATGCTGATATGACAGCTGTTACAATACAACTGAACAAAATTGTTTCGAATGAAGTTAAAGATAACTAAGTGCTACTAGAGATGTCTTACAGAAAAAAAACAAATGAACTTTTTGGCCAACCCAATACTTGGGTTTGCAGGTTGGATTTCTGGTCCTGGCAAGTACAGGAGGGGAACCAATTGATGTTTCTCTCTCACATGGATGTTTCTCTGTCCCTTCCTCTCTAAGAATAAAAAAGCAATAATAAAAAAAGATTACAGTATCCAAGTAACTTAACCAAATTAGATTAGTTCTTTTCCTCTGCCCACCTTTCAAATGAAATAGTAACATATGTGTATCATCTGCACCTTACTTTTTTCAATTAACATTATGTTGGAGCCAGTCCATACTGAATGGAAGAGACCTTTCTTAAGTTTTTGAAAAGAAATTTTGGTAGAATATACATAGCATAAAATTTACCATTTTAACCACTTTAAAGTCCTTAGATCAGTGGCATTAAGTATATTCACATTGTTGTGCAACCAACACCGTCGTTTATCTTCAGAACTTTCTGTCTTGCCAGTCTATAAAATACCAGCTACCACACAGGAGGCAAACACAAGGCCCGTGTGCTAAATCTGGCCTTCTACCTTGTTTTATCCAGCCTGGCACCTTGTTTCTATCCGGCGGCAGCACTGAGCTTCTTGCCCCTAGTTAAGGAGTAGTTACAGTTATACAGTCCTAGAATTACATTCAGCCCTTTGAAGGCAACCACAGGCTGATGTGGCCCCCAGTGATAGTGAGTTTGACACCTCTGAGCTACCACCTTAAAATAATTTGCACCCAACAGAGGCCAGGAATTGATCCTTAAACAATATAAATATTTAATTTTCCTAGATTTTTAACCTATGCTGTTTTTTTAGGTCCTAGCCATAAATATCCTGGGTCGTTTCTTATTGAACAATGACAAGAATATTAGGTAAGGCGACTGAAAAATGTCTTGTATTTTGTTATTATAAACTCTTTTTTAGAGTGACTGTGCTCAAAAATCACACATATATTGAGTGATGTATCTAGAACTGCAACTGAGGAAACTCAGGATTTCTATTTTAGTTTGGCCTTAAAACTATTGTTTTGCAAAGAATTTCAGGATTTGCATCATGGATTAATTTTTGTTCCTATTTATATTATAAACCAGGAGTCAGCATACTTTTTCTGTAAAGGACTAGATGGATGGTCAATGTTTTAGGCTCTGTGGGACTTTGGGTCTCTGGCCATTGCTCAGCTTGCCTCTGGGCATGAAAACATAGACTATGAATGATGAATGTGACTGTTCTGATAAAAATTGATTTACAAAAGCAGACAGCAGAGGACTGGATTTTTGTAGGTAGCCTATAGTTTGCTGACCTCTGCTCTAAATTAAGAAGAAAAATAAAACATTTCAGGTCACAAATGTCGAAGGTGTTTGTCAGTTACTGTTAGTTTTCAAAAGTAGATGAATTTATTAGTATTTTTATATTGTAGTAGATCCCGTTTGTCCTTTTCCCTCTTTTAATTAGGAGATAATTTCTTATCATGGTAAGCTTGAAAAAATATGGAAGTAATTATTGTGGTACCTTGAATTATCTTCTCTTTCCAAAAGAATTTTTGAATATTTGGATCTTACACTCAAATTTTTTTGTCCATCTCAAATAAAAGCAGAGAAAATATAAATGGTAAAATTGAAATAATTTCCTCTTGCATTTTGGGGCAATGGCCTGAAAAGGCATACTATACATTTTTGTCGTACTGTTTGGAAGAACTTGAAATAATTGAAGCAATCACTTTTAGAAGTTCCAGTGGACTTTATGAATGAAAATAGTCTGAATCCGAGGCTTCTCCTGGTTGCTACTTTTTTAGACCCTAGTGCCTTCTTTGCCTTTAGAGTGTTACCATTATAGTCATTGTCTTTTATCTGTTTAAACGTGTGCTTTCCTTTGGTCTTTAGGCATTTTCTGTTAGTCTTAAGGCAGAAGAAAACTACCCTGAATTTTATATTTTAATTGTCTTCTGCAACTTCCTTTCATCCAGATACGTAGCTCTGACATCTTTGTTGAAGACTGTGCAGACAGATCATAATGCAGTGCAGAGGCACAGAAGCACAATTGTGGACTGTCTAAAAGATTTGGATGTCTCAATAAAACGGTAACAGATTATTGATCATTTCTCTGCCTCTGCCCCATCTGATAACTTTGTAATAGTTTTGAAAGTGAAAATGTTGATGTTTATGGATTATCAACATTTTCAAAGATGGATTCTCTGCCCAGTAAATCCTTTTTTAGAAAGGATTGGCAGGGAGAAGTTTAGGTCATTGAAAGAGGCTAATAAGGAATACTTAAGTGCACACTGATGTTGTCTTTGGTTCTTTGATAAATGAGGCAGATAAAGATAAGCTGGGCAAAAGATTACTTACCAGGGGTACTGTGCTTTGTGTGCTGGAGGATGAAAATAAGGAGTGATCCATCGGCTAAGTGTTTTATCACGATGCTGAAACTCTAATTTCTGACAGCACACATTTTCTCACGGTACTTATGCTCCAAGATACTGGAGGCAGCTGTGTTTCTTAGAAGAGTACATCTAGGAATGATGTTAGGTAGCAGATAACACTTTCAAAAAGCATAAATTTTTCCTCCATGGAATAAACTACTGGTTCTCTTAGAAAAATTGTAGATGTTTGTGAAACCTAGCTATAGGTGGCCCCAATGAACTTTTGGTTGTGGTTGTATATTTGAATCCAGCACAGATTAGCTTTGAAATTATCTCTGAAACCATTCACTTAACAAACATTTATTCATACTGAGTTCCTTTTGTTTGCAAAGAACAGGTACAGAGTGCTTGGGCAATCTAAAGATAAGACCTAGACTCAGTAATAACAACTTTTACATAGTGCTTTGCAAAGGATCTATAAAACACCCTCTCGGTTCTCTGAGCAAGCCATTGAGACTAGGCAATTACTTCTATCCTCAATTAACAGATTAGTTAAATAACATACAGTCCTAAAGGAAACACAACTTACTCTAAACCCTAACGCTTGTACACACAGACCTTGGAATAGAAGTCAGGCCTTCTGACTCCAATTTTGTTCTTTCTCTATAGCACATTACTGGAGCTTTGTATTTCCGAAGTAAAACCTGTATGTCTTTGACAGGCTCTGTTGCATTAAGAGCTCAAACTCGGGAGCCAGATTGCCGTATTTCAAATCTTGCCTCTGCCCTTAATAGATGTGGCCTAGTAACTTAACCTTTTAGTGCCTCCGTTGTCCCATATGTAAATGCAGAGGTTTAAGAGAACCCACCTTACAGGGTTATGTAGGATTAACTGGATTAATGTAAGTAAAGTACTTAAGCACAATATAAGAATTATCTATTAATGAATTTCTGTAAGGATTGTTTTTTTTTATTGCTTGTGAATTTAGCTTAAGGTGATAGTACTTCTTACATATTAAATTGGTATTTTTGATATTCAATTTATATACCATGTTTAAAATTACTGATCAAGTATGAAAAGATGCATATAGTAACTTTATAACTTTTATATGTTAAATGTTTTCATTTTGTCTTGGTTGCCATTTTGACAGGCAATTATAGAAACTTTTATTTTCCCTCATAGCACATGCCCTTTTTTCCTTTTTGTGGCCCTCATTCTCTCTTTCAGTTTTTCCCAGCTTTATTGAGATACATTTGACATATAACATTATGTAAGTTTAAAATGTACAGTGCGTTGATTTGACAGTTATATATTGCAAAACAATTACCACCATAGCATTAGTTAACACCTGCATCAAATTACGTAATTACTATTTTTTGGGGTGGTGAAAACATTTAAAATGTACTTTCTTGGCAAATTTCAAGTATATAATACTAACTTGAACTAACAAAGCTGCACATTGGATCCTTAGAACTTACTACCTTATAAGCGGAAGTTTGTACCCTCTGACCAACATCTGCCCCACTCCCCCACCCCTCAGCCCTGGTAACCACTACTCTAGTCTCTGTTCCTATGTGTTTGGCTTTTTTGGTTTCACATGTAAGTGATACTTGACAGTATTTGTTTTTCTCTGAGTTACTGTACTTAGTGTAGTGCCCTCAGGTTTGTTTTTATTCTGATTTTCCACATATCTTTTGATGTTAACTGTTACATCATCTTTGGACAGAAGTGGGTGTAATAAAAGAGTATGATGACTTTATATATTACATTTTAAGCAGTACTGTAGAGAGATACTGTCTTTGGGTAATAATTTTGTTGCCTCTCTTTTTGAGCCTTTTAAGTATTTAAAATTTAAGCTTCATACAATAGTTTATTGAACCCAGATTACATTGTTGGTCAGTCATGTCTCTCAGGAATATTTGAAGAAAATGTTGAACAAAGATTCAAAATAGAATAACTTAGATAACTTTTGTTATCGTGCATGGAAGGATTGGGATCATAGGATCGTGCAAGGACATTAACACATCTATCCGCCTGTGAGTGGTGTTCAGAGAGACTATACCTACGGCTTTGTTTCATTTCCACCGTGAATGTAACTCAGTGTTTTTTGTTGTTGTTTCTTTTTAAAATTTTTCCCTTGCAAGGCGTGCAATGGAATTGAGTTTTGCCCTAGTGAATGGGAATAATATCCGAGGCATGATGAAGGAATTACTTTATTTTCTGGATTCATGTGAGCCAGAATTTAAAGCAGACTGTGCATCTGGAATATTTCTTGCTGCAGAAAAGTAAGATTTAATTTTTACTTTTATTAATAAAAGATGCTTGGATCTTTTAAAAGCATCTTCAAAACATGGGGGACATGTTGTAGACTTGTTTAAAACATGTAACATTTATTTCAAGCTCCCAATTAGGAATAAGCTTTGAGAAGGCCATTATAGCAAGCATTTAAATATAGGAATATTTGCCCCCCTCAATCCAATTTTTCTAAAAGTAGGGATTTATAATGCTCCTATAATCTGTTCTTTAACTTCTTATCTGCGATGCCCTTTTTATGAGGATATAGAAGTAAAACGTTTAGGAAGTTAATACCTCAAGATTTTGGTAGTACAGTTATTTCTGTACTCTCCACTGTGAATTTAAGGGAACAGGTTTCTAGTCCTGGGGTTGCCTGGGTCTGGGAACAGTCGCTTTTCTTCTTTCTTCTCTCACTTTTCTTCTTTCTTCTCTGTCCTCTCCAGCCCTGACTTCATAATTTGTTTTCTGAGACAGAGTCCCATTTCTTAGCTCAGCAACTCAGATAATGTAAAACATCTGAGTTTGACAGTGCGCCATTTCAGTACCCTGTGAAATGCATATTGCTGCTAGATTTCAGGGAGCATGTCTCCAAATATAATCAATATCTATAGGCAGGAGTTGTGAAAGTAACAGAGCACAGTATAATTTACAGGTTCCAGTTTCTCGCCTTTGTTTTCTTAGGTATGCACCTTCCAAACGATGGCATATAGACACAATTATGCGTGTTCTGACAACGGTAAGTAGCTTTTTAAAAAAATGTTCATCTTTAAAATTTTGTTTATTTTTAGAGAGAGGGGAAGGGGGAGAGAAAGAGAGAGAAACATCGATGTGTAGCAGACACATTGATTGGTTGCCTCTTGCACACCCCTAGCTGGGGACCTGGCCCACAACCCAGCCATGTGCCCTGACCAGGAATCGAACGGGCGACTTTTTGGTTTGCAGGCCGGCACTGAATACATTGAGCCACACCAGCCAGGGCATGTAAGTAGCTTTTTAAAGTCAACATATGCTACGTGCTGGATGTGCTGATTAAGGCAGACCAAACCCTTGTTCTCATGAAGCTTATGTTCTAGTGGGGGAGATAGGAAATTCATGAGGAGGTATGCACTATACTCTCAGGGAAGAATGCTATGAGAAAACAGTACAGCAGCACGAGGGACTAAGATGATGGCAGGGCTGATGGGATATGGGGCAATATACCAAGTATTTTAGGTGGAGTAGTCAAGGCAGGTCACTCAGAGGAGCTAACATTGGAGTAGAGAATTTATGGAAACTAACTATGCAAGATCTGGAAAAAGTATACTAATCTGCCCTAACTGGTGTGGCTTAATTGGTTGGGCATCCATACGCATAGCGAAAGGCCTCTGGTTTGATTCCTGGTCAGGGCACATGCTTGGTTTGTAGATTCAGTCCCCGATTGTAGCACATACGAGGGGCAGTCAATATAATGTTCCTCTCCCTCTCTCCCTCCCTTCCCCTCTCTCTAAAAGATAAAGAAAAAATATATATATAATTTTTAAAAGTATACTAATATAAGAGAGTAGCAGGTGTTGCAAAGACCTTAGGTAGCAACAAGGGTGGCCTGCTTGGAGAGCAGTAAAGCAAGTGAAGGCAGAGCATGTTGTCACTGAACAGGGACTAGATTCCATGGGGCCTCACAGGAGTTTGGGATTTATTTTGAATATGTTAGGAAGCCACTGGAAGGTTCTGAGTGACTACATTTATTCTGGACTTAAAATTACAGTTTTATAAGGTATTTTTTTCCTTTGATAATCTTCCAGAATTTTGGAGTATTTCTGTTTATCATTCAATTAATAGGGATTAGAGATCGAAGACTACAAATGAAAGTGTAGTGGCACATAAAGGATCTATAACTATGTCTAATTATGTTACCAGCTGTAGGTACCATAAAGGAGAACATGAACAAATTTGACCATATTAAAATTTAAAATTCATGTTGCAAAAGGGAGAAATTTACAAAGTTAAAAGGCAAATGAAGCCCTGGCTGGGTAGCTCAGTTGGTTAGAGCATCATTCCTGATACACCAAAGTTGCAGTTTCCATCCCCAGTCAGGGCACATACAAGAATCAACCAGTGAATACCTCATGTTTCTCCCCCCTTCTATCTCCCTCTAAAATCAATAAGTAAAAAAAACAAAAACAAAAAGCAAGTGACTAGAGTAAAATCATTGTAAAATATAATAGCATATTAATATTTTAATTTATAAATAACACAATTAATAGGAAAAAACAAACACTATAATGGAAAAAGTAGCATTTGAACAAGCAGTTCACAGAAAAAAAAGGAAATGGCTAGTTAACAATGAAAAATAACCTTAATAGTAAAGAAATAATAAGTAAAAGATAGGTATTACTTTTCACTTACACTTTTTAATCGAATTCCTAGTATTAGCTAGAAAACAGAAACAGGCTGTACTGTTCACTTTAAGTGGGTGTAAAATGTTACCATCTTTCCAGCATACAGGTGGGTAGCTTGTAGCAGAAGTCTCAGTTTGTATCTTTTAGTTCATCAATTCAAGTTTTAGGACTTTATCTTGGAAAAATAAAAAGATAAATGTACAAAATGTATATGCAATGGGCATTAAGTAAATTTACGAAATATCTGTAGGACATACCATTACAATGATGAGATATATATGTTATATATATGTAGTATATAGATGTGTGCACACAGACACATAATTGTTGCTGTGGATTTGTCTTTGACAAACTAGTTTTCTACTTTACCCACAATGAATTAATTTTGTTGAAGATTAACAGCTAATAAATGTACTTACTAATGGGGAAAAAGTATTTTATCAAAAGGTATGAATCAGGACACATTATTTTCAAGCTTAAAAGGGGAAAAATTAGAGCTTCTGAAGAAAAATGTTTATCAAAATTCAAAACTATTGTTAAAAATGCTCCTACTTTTTCATTTTTCCTGTTGACCCATATTTTATTAACAATCATACGATTGTTTTTTTTTTTTAGCTTGTTGATGTGCAGGATTACAGTAATCAGTTTTTGATTGTTAAACCACCTTTCCATCCCTGGAATAAATCCCACATGGGTTATATGCTGTATAATTCTTTTTATATATTGTTGTTTATTTTATTAATATTTTAAAGGATTTTTGTATTTATGTTCATGAGAGATAACTGATATTTTTAATAATTTTCCCAATGTTTTCTTTGACCCATGTGTTATTTAGTATAGTATTGTGTTGTTTAATCTCCAACTATTTTGGGATTTCTCAGCTGTCTTTGTGTTACTGCTTTCTAATTTAATTCCATATGATTTCTGTTCTTTTAAACTTGAGATGTTTTTATGGCTCAGAGCGCAGTCTGCCTTGGTGAATGTCCGTGTGAGCTTGAGGAGGATGTGTCCCGCTGTTGCTGGGTGAAGTAGTGTGTAAATGTCAGTTAGGTCCTGTTGATGCTTTTATTTCAGACACTCTGCTCTTCTTCCATTAAGATGTGTATTTCTAAGTCAGACCACAAATTACCTGCTTTTTAGCTTCTCACCTTTCCTTTTAATCATTTCCCCAAACTACTCCCTCTGTCTTTGTTTCTTAACAGTAGTGGCTATCCTAAAACACTTGAGACTTTTTAAAATTTTCCCCTTTTTCTTTGCAAAGTACACATCATTAGGCCTAGTCACAGTCTTTTCTAATTTTTTTTTATTTTCAAAGATTTTATTGATTAATCTTTAGAAAATGGGAATGGAGGGAGAAAGAGGTAGAGAAGTGTGGATAGGTTGCCTCTCGCACTCCCCCAACCGGAAAACCGGCCTGCAGCCCAGGCATGGGCCCTGACCAGGAATTGAACTAATGACCTTCCGTTCACAGTCCAATGCTTGATCTACCGACCCACACCAGCCAGGGCTCAGTCTTATCAATCATGTCTCTTTCCAGTAATGGGAGATTGACCAAGATGGGTTGGTATTAGGCCCAGGTTTCACCAGATGTTCTGTGCAGCCTGGCTGTCATAATGCAGTGACAAGGACAAGATTTAGTTTCTTCATGTGTTAAGTAGCTTTACTTTGCTCCATGGTTGCAAATAGTATCTCAGACTTCACTGCTTCAGGGGATGTTAAAAAGGCCAACTAATAAAAAGGGTGGATAATAAAATACAGAATATTTCCTATTCCTGGGACTAATGGTTTACTTTATAGTATTTATAAATTCTCGTCTTTAAAGGACAGTGTGATGTTTTAAATAAAGTTTTTAAAAACTTACTCTTTATTGATTTCATGTATCCCCTTTGAGATGTTAATATACACCTTACCACCTTCCAGAGTAACATGACTACTGTAGCTAGGCCATAGGATTTTTATTTTTTAAATCTTCACTCAAGGATATGCTTATTGATTTTAGAGAGGAAGGGAGAGGGCAAGTGGGGGTAGGGGTGGGCATCGGTGTGAGAGAATAACATCAATCAGTGGCTTTAGTGTGTGATGTGATGCTCCAACCAGCTGAGCCAGTATGCAGCCAGTACTAAACCGTATGATTTTAACGTTGGTGTTGGGGGCTGTGGAAAGGGAGAGTTTGTTGTAACTCTCTTCCTAGTGAATGTATTTCTTAAATTTTTGAAATCTTATACATGGGTGGGCAAAAGTAGGTTTATATTCGTGAGTACACAAAAGAGAATTTATTGTATTTATTTATTATTGCATCTATTTGTATTATTTGTCTTAATTGTTGTTATTTGTATTCTTAATGATTGGTCTGTCATGTAATGATGGCTGGTGATTTACCTAATTTTGCTTGCCCCTATACCTTACCTGTTTTGTGTAGAAAAGGTCTTTCTTGAAAAAAAATTTTTAAAGATTTTATTTATTTACTTTAGTAAGAGAAGGGAGGGAGAAGGAGAGGGAGGGAAACATCAATGTGTAGTTGCCTCTCATGCAACCCCCACTGGGGCCCTGGCCCACAACCCAGGCGTGTGCCCTAAACTGGAATCAGGACCCTTTGGTTCACAGGCTGACACTCCATCTACTGAGCCACACCAGCTGGGGTGGTCTTTCTTGAAATTTTAAGTCTTTATATTTTCTTTTGGACAAAGAAGAGACTTTATTTTTTTAAATAAAATTAACAAACTTAGAATATTCATTTAAATAAATAAGACTTTGAATTTTAAGCTGCTTACAAACCTGAGAGTTAAAATCAACTTTATCTTTGAGGGTATTTTTTAGTAGTCTCCTTTTAACTACAGCGATAATAGCCAGCATTTGTTATGATTACTGTGTGTTTCTAGGGGTAACTGTCTGCATTTCCTTTTAGGCAGGAAGCTATGTTCGTGATGATGCCGTCCCCAACTTGATCCAGTTAATAACCAATAGTGTAGAGATGCATGCCTATACTGTCCAGCGCTTATACAAAGCAATTCTTGGTGATTATTCTCAGGTGAGTACTTCATTTGCTCTTTTTTTTCCTACTTTGGGGAGAAATTACACTTTATTTCCTTGTGTGTTATTACTAACAGTCTGTATGTGCCTGAAATTTGATCTTCGTGATTAGATGACCTATGATTTGCATTAATCTTTGTAATGAAATCTTTGACAAACAGTGACTTTCTTTTGATGACAGCAACCTTTGGTACAAGTAGCTGCGTGGTGTATAGGTGAATATGGAGATCTTCTCATATCTGGCCAGTGTGAAGAGGAAGAGCCTATTCAGGTACCCCTTGTTACTCTTGGTTAAGATGGAAAAAAATAGTGTTTTTGGTTATAAGAGGGTAGTGTTTAAGAGGAGTTGAGGTTGATTCCTTAAAAAACTTTTAAAAAAGTAATACCAGAGTTATATTTGGAAACCTGCCAATTTCTGAGGTGGAACTTACTGAGCCATTGTGAGACTTGAAAAATCACCTTAAGATCCATTCTCCACCTTGTCAGGCTAAAGCATATTGTTTCTCTTGCTCTGTAGCTGATTTAAATAGGAGGAAATGAAACATTCAGCCATGTTTTTATTTGCTCATCGAAGGACTGGCTTTAGGAGAACTTGTGGCAACAGTACTTGAACTCTGTAACTTTTTCTTCCTTTACTTTTGCCTTCTGAAATGAAATGTGCCTTTCAGCCCCTAAATGCGTATTTTCCACTTAAAAAAAAAACAAAAACAAAAACCTACCTCCTACCTGCTTCTGGTTGATGGAACAGCTTGGGCAGTTATCCTGGCAAAGCACAAATTGTGTTAGAAGCTTTGGTAGTGATGGTTGGATTGGTTTTGTGGTGGCATCCTACGTCTTGATATCAGATTTAGATGATTACTTTTATGATGAACTGTACATTGTCTTTCTTTCTTTCTTTTTTTTGTCCTTAGGTAACAGAAGATGAAGTGTTGGATATTTTAGAAAGTGTCCTAATCTCTAATATGTCCACCTCTGTGACACGAGGTTATGCCCTCACTGCCATTATGAAGCTTTCTACTCGATTCACCTGTACTGTAAAGTGAGTATGGGAAAAAAGTAGGGTGAACAGGTTGTTTTGTAATTCTTAAAAACTTTGTATTATGGAAAAGTTTGTGCAAGGGCAAAAGTAGAGAGACTAGTACAATGAATTGCATATACCTGTTCACAGTAACAACCATCATTTTGTGGATAATCCTTATTTCATCTATACTTTCTTTTCTCTCATCGCCCCATTGTAGTTTATTTTGAGTGTAAAAGAATGTTTTTAAAATCAGATTCTAAAGCCCTTTTTCTTTTTTCAAAGTTGAGACGTTATTTGCCTATATAAGGGCTCTCATTTTTTATATATATTTGTTTAGTTATTTTTATTTTCACCTGAGGACATGCTTATTGGTTTTAGAGAGAGGGGAAGGGAAGGAGAAAGAGAAGGAGAGAAACACATCAACGTGAGAGAGAAATACTGATCAGTAGCCTTTCTTACACAACTGGGGACCTAACCTGCAAGCTAGGGAAGTGCCATGACTAGGATTTGAACCAGCAACCTTTTGGTTTCTGAGAAAACGCTCCAGCCAACTGAGCCACACCAGTCCGGGCTATTATAATATTTTGAGATGTCTGGATGAAAAGAAAATCATGAGGATCTTGCTGTTTAAATCTTTGAATTCTACTGTTCACAGTTTTGAATAAAAATCAGTTTTTAGATCAGGTTTTCAGCCAGTCATATAAAGGCAAACTTAGACTTTCTGCTTTATTTTTTATGTAAGGTCTTGTGAAAAATTATGTTTTTGTTTTACTCTTTGAACTGTGAATTAGAAGAATTTGGTATTAGATAATGACTCTCTTTTGATAAAACTCTGATGCTGTGCACCTTGTGTTGAAAAAAGTGCTTTAAAGTTATTAAGAGGATGCACAGTGTAAATTTCTTCTTTCATAGCAAATAAATAATTGATACCTTTTCCTAGCAATTTTAGGGCATGGAGTATTTAATAGACAAAATTTAGTATTACAATTACAATAAGTATAATGGTGGATGATGGTGTTGAGGTTTATAAAGTTGGATGAAAATAAAGGAAAGGTGTTTTGTTTTTGAAAGATTATGTAAATTAAGAAAAGGTGAGTATTTAAAAATTTTAATCAGAAAACTCTGGTTTAAACATTAATTCTGTCTGTTTGTTTATTAACTTTCTTGTGGGTATTTGAATTTGTCATTGTATCCCAAAGCCGAATAAAGAAAGTGGTTTCCATCTACGGAAGCAGCATTGATGTGGAACTCCAGCAGAGGGCAGTAGAATATAATGCACTTTTTAAGAAATACGACCATATGAGGTAAGTGAAAAAAACTAAGTGATGCATGTGCTTCTTACTATCCTGAATAAATTGTCATTATAATCCATAAAGAAGACTCATTCCTGATGCTTTATTAACTGGACCTCATAACCCTATTTAGTCCTAATTGCTTGACTGCTTCTGCTTTGTTCATCTGTTCTGTCTAGCCTCTGGAAAAAGTGTTAATTGGTCTTTCATTCCCCTTCTGCCCTTCCTTTTGGTATGGAAAGTTAGCTTCATTTTCCATTTTATTAACTTTAAGAAGTGAGAGTTGTATTTTCTCTAGAGAATCTTGTTCAGATAGCATTACTCTTAACATTTTGGTACATGTCATCCTTCTTACTCTTCCATTATGCAGTATCTTTTTAACTGGAACCTGTTACTATCTACTGATTTGCCTTTCTTTTATTCCAATTTCTGTACCACTAAGAAATCTGATCTCTTGGGATTTGGGTGGGCAGTTTGTCCATTTAAGGTTTCTTGCCTACTTTTTTTTTTAAAGAATATTTTATTGATTATGCTATTACAGTTTTCCCAGTTTCCCCCCCTTTATTCCCCTCTGCCCTGCACCCCCCCAACTCTCCCACATTCTCCCCCCTTGGTTCATGTCCATGGGTTGTACATGTAAGTTCTTTGAATTCTCTGTTTCCTATACCATTTTTTACCTCTCCCTGTCTATTTTATGCCTACCAATTATACTTCTTCTTCCCTGTACCTTTTCCTCCCATTCCTCCCCTCCCCCTCCTCACTGAAAACCTTCCATGTGATCTCCATTTCTCTGATTCTGTTCCTATTCTAGTTGTTTGCTTAGGTTTTTGTTTTTGTTCTTTTTCTTTAGATTCATTTGTTGATAGTTGGGAATTTGTTGTCATTTTACTATTCATAGTTTTGGATCTTCTTCAATTTCTTAGATAAGTCCTTTTAACATTTCATATAATAAGGGCTTGGTGATGATGAACTCCTTTAACTTGACCTCTTTATCTGCCCTTCCATTCTAAATGATAGCTTTACTGGATAGAGTAATCTTGGATGTAGGTCCCTAGGTCCTTGCCTTTCATGACTTCAGATACTTCTTTCCAGCCCCTTCTTGCCTGCAGGGTTTCTTTTGAGAAGTCAGCCGATAGTCTTGTGGGCACTCCTTTGTAGGTAATGCTTTCTTTTCCTCTTACTGCTTTTAAGATTCTCTCTTTATCTTTAGTCTTGGGTAACTTGATGATGTGCCTTAGTATGTTCCTCTTTGGGTCTAACTTCTTTGGGGCTCTCTGAGTTTCCTGGAAGTCTATTTTCTTCACCAGATTGGGGAAGTTTTCCTTCATTATTTGTTCCAGTAAGTTTTCAATTTCTTGCTGTTATTCTTCTCCTTCTGGCACCCTTATAATTCGGATATTGGAATGTTTAAAGTTGTCCCAAAGGTTTCTAAGCTTCTCTTCATTTTTCTGAATTCTTGTTTTTTCATTCTGCTCTGGTTGAATGTTTATTTCTTCCTTTTGTTCCAAATCATTGCTTTGAGTCCTGGTTTCGGTCCTGTCACTTTTGGTTCCCTGAATATTTTGTTTTATTTCACTTTGAGTATCTTGCATTATTCTTTCATTTTTCAGCCAGGCTCAATCAGGTCTGTGAGCATTTTGATTACCAGGGCTTTAAACTCTCCATTAGATAGGTTGGCTATCTCTTCATCACTTAGCTCTCTTTCTGAAGTTTTGCTTTGTTCTTTCATTTGGGCCCTATTTCTTTGTCTAGGAGCACCTGTTAAGTTGTAAGGGGGCGGAGCCTTAGGCATTCACCAGGGCAAGGCAACCATCCTTGCTATGCTGCAGTGCTGCCTTTGGGGGAGGGGCCAGAGAGGGAACAATGGAGCTCGCCTGCTTGGTTCTTGCCCCACTTGCCAGCGAACTCTCTTGTTCACTGGGAGACTGGGAGTTTCTCTCATTGCTGGTAACCACCATCATAGTCCATAGTCCGCTCTGAATCTCAGTTTCCCATTCAGCCAGCCCTGCCTGCACAGTCCACTGCCTTGCCCATGGTTCTCTCAGTCAACCCTGCCTGCTTGGTCTGCTACCTTGCCACTGGTTCTCTTCGTCCGCCCGACTTACTGATCTGGTTGATTTCGTTGACTGTTCTTTATTTCCTATTGGTTGTCAGAGTTCCATGCCATTTGATTTTCTGGCACTTCTAGTTGTTTATTGCTTTTAGATTGGTTGTTATCTTCCTTTTGGTTGTGCGAGGAAGCCAAGGGTTTCTACCTATGCCTCCATCTTGGCCAGAACTCTACAGCTGTTTCTTGCCTACTCTTAATGCAGCCAGCAATTTAGGTCATATATATTGTTATAACCCACCTTCTATTTTAGTGTATGGGGAGGGGAGGTGGCTTTTCATATTGGCTTCAATATAGTTACAGTGATTGTTTTGGGTAGGGAATCGAGGTTAACTGTCTGGAATTTAACCACTTCAGGTTTTTTACAGGTCTGCCCTGCTTGAGAGAATGCCTGTTATGGAAAAAGTGACCACAAATGGGCCTACTGAGATTGTGCAGACAAATGGAGAGACAGAACCAGCTCCACTAGAGACCAAACCACCACCTTCTGGGCCACAACCTACCAGCCAGGTAGCTTTTCAATTAGCTTATCTGGGGATATTACTTATAACCCATCTTTTAGTTGATTCCCTTCAGTGTTCCTAGATTGATTGAGGATTCTCTTCCTTTTTTTTTTTTTAAGTGTTTAAAGAGCTTTTCATTAGCTATAGATTAGGTAAATAACTACTAAATTGAGATATTATTTTCTTGTATAGGCCAATGATTTATTGGATTTGTTGGGAGGAAATGACATAACACCTGTTATTCCAACTGCACCTACAAGCAAACCAGCTTCTGCTGGTGGAGAACTTCTTGATTTGCTGGGAGACATCAACCTTACAGGTGAGGCCAGAGGAGAATTATTTAATGCTAAGATAAGGGATAAAGGCCTTGGGGGAAAACTACACTTAACATAGACTTTCTAGCACATCAATCAGTTGAAGATGGCGAGGCTAAGTCAAAAACAAGACTAGAATCCTCACATCATCTGGGACACAAACTGCCCTGCTAATGCTCTAGAGCTGTGATTTTCAGCCAGTGTGCCCCTAGAATTTTTACAACATGCAACACCTGACTATTTCATCAGGGGTTCTGACCTCTTTTCCCTTAGATTGTCATATTAAAAAATGACAATAGCCAACACAGCAATAGCCATCCATTGGGAATAAATCAAAATCATACCTATTTTTTTTGTCCGATCCACAAAATATATTTTTCAGTGTGCTGCAGAATTTTAGTAATTAGTTTATATGTGTCAGAAGATGAAAAAGATTGAAAATCTCTGCTCTAGAGAATAGGATTCCTTAAAGTCCAATTTTTAATTTGGGAAGAATAAATTACTTGTAGTATTTTAAAAATTTCAGGCTGGAAAAAGTATATATCCCAAGTCATCTTTGGTTTACTGGTAGTTAGTATCCAAGACATTGCATTTTCCCTTTTTTCTTTTTTCATTTATCCTCACCTGAGGACATGCTTTCTGATTTTAGAGCAAGTGTGGGGAAGGGAAGGAAAGAGAGAGGGAGAAAAACATCGATGTGAAATAACATCAATTGGTTGCCTCTTGTATGTGCCCTGACTGGGACCATACTCACAACCTAGGCATGTGCCCTGACCAGGAACAAACCAGCAACCTTTAGCATTGTGGAACATGGGCCAGGGCCCAAGACATCACGTTTTCTAGATTTCTTTCTACTCATGGTTAGATTTTAAGAGTTATGGCCATTTGTGGACAGTGGAGAGATGTTAACCTAAGTTATGGCCACTTTTGGACAGTGGAGAGATGTTAACCTATTATTTTCCTCAGTCCCTCCCTCCCACTCTCTGCCCCTTTTCCCCTATTATTAAAGCAATGAAAAGAAAAAATCATCCATAATTATAATATTCAAATATAACTTTCATTTGGGAATTTTTTTTTCATCTTTGTTTTAGTAGTAGGTGTTTGTAATAGAAGTGTTTCAGTGATATTATGAACCCTAAGTCTAAGAGTATTACTGTCGTATATAATGTTTGTCTTAAGTGACTTCTTTAAAAGTATAAGAGTTATATTTAGCATACATGACCTCAAGTAAAAAACAACAATAGAGTAAGGATATGGTCATCTAGACTGGCTATCTAAGGCTAAACTATTTTTTTCTAATGCAACAGCCTGTCAGAGCTTATAGTTTATATGTGTCTTAACAAAATTTCAAACTGTTACTTCTTATGTACTTTTGAGTCATTGACAAATAGTCAATTTTAAATCCTCAGATGCCAAATCTATACTGGATATATGGAAAGGTGAAAACAATCTGGTAGTGTAAACATAGTGTATAGGTGATACGTTTTGTTACACATTAACGTTTCCATGTTAGTACATAGTCTTTACAATTACAATTTTTTTTAAGATTTTATTTCTTTTTTAGAGAGAGGGGAAGGAAAGGAGAAAGAGGGAGAGCTACATCAGTATGTGGTTGCTTCTCGCGCGCCCCCAACTGGGGACCCTGTCCTGCAACCTAGGCATGTGTGGGAATCGAAACAGTGACCCCTTGGTTCGTAGGCCAGCACCCAGTCCACTGAACCACGCCAGCCAGGGCTGCAATTATAAATTTAAATGGTTGTCTAACATTTCATCAAGAAGTTTGTACCCTAATATATTGAATTCCTTACTATTGTTTGTTTCCAGATTTTTCTTCAACAAACATTACATTAATTTGTTCTTGTTTTGGTTTACTTTCTTTAACTAAGTTTGTTGGGCTTTCTGAATCTGTTTAAAATAAGGATGATAAATATTTAACCTCAGAGGGTATTTGTAAGGAATGATGACTTCTTATTCAGTGCATGCATCACTTTCAGTAGTCACTTGGTAAATGTTATTTACCTTATCCTCAATGTATATTGCCACCAGTTTCACTGTACAGTCATAAATACTGTATTCTATCGTTTTTTAAAAGCCCTAGCAGTTGAAAAATTTGTCCTGTTATTTTGTTACTTTTAAGTTTTCCAGTTCATGGGCCAGTACTCAATCCACTGAGCCACACCAGCCAGGGCTAATTGCAAGTTTTTCAATAGCAGGGAATGTTTCATAAATATCCACATGTTTGCATTATATGTGAATTTCATTTTTCCACATTCTTTTTGTATCCTTAACTCATTTATCATGGAGTCTTAATGTTTTGATTTTGTTTTTTCTCACTTGTTTTCCCAGTGTTACATGAAAAAGCGAAATGATGAAGAGTTAAAAAGCCTAGATTTTCTATTTATTCATGTTTACTCACATTTTCCTATTTCTGAGTTCCAGATTCTTTTTTTTACGATTTTATTTATGTATTTGTTTGTTTGTTTGTTTATTTTTAGAGAGAAGGGAAGGGAGGGGGGGAGGAAGTGAGGGAGGGAAACATCAGCGTGTGGTTACCTCTTACATGGCCCCCACTGGGGACCTGGCCCACAACCCAGGCATGTGCCCCACCTGGGAATGGAACTGCGGCTCTCTGGTTCACAGCCTGCGATCAACCCACTGAACCACACCAGCCAGGGCTGAGTTCCAGATTTAAGCCATCATTCCAATTATATCCTAATGTACAGTAATGTAAATCCGTGGAAATAAATACATTTAGTGTATACTTTTAAATGGAATTGGCACAGTAAGTTTCTGTTTCCCAAAGCTATCTATTGTACATGGAGAGGAGAAAAAAACTAAAATTTAAGGGACTTAGGGGACGCCTGTTACCTTTGTATCTAGAGTAGCTTCTCATTTTTCATGGGGACACATTTCTAAAATGGTTTTGAAAGTGGGAATTGTGGGAAAATTACTAGATTAGATACACGTGAACTAGGAGAACTCTTTGACCATTTCTGTGTATACTTGTTGGCAGTCCACTTGGCTGCATGTTCTGCAGTGTCTCATTTGTTTGTAGCTTCTTGTACTTTGCTTAGTCGTCTGTATTTCTACCTTCCTTGCTAATTTTTAGTATTATTTTTCTCTTAGTGTACTTGGGTATTTTTTAAGAAAAGATATTTCCCCCTTCATTTTCTTGATGCTTTTTAAAATGCTGTATTTCAGTTAATTTCATAAGTAATTGAAATCTGTTTAAATATAAAATGCATTATCTTTATTTTGTTCAGTTTTCTTATGCCTCATAGAATTCTGATTTCTGACAGTTCATGACAGAACTTGCCTTCAGTTGCATAATCCTCATTGTTCTTGTTTGGAAGGATCGATAAAATGATAATTCAGTAATTTCTTCCCCCCATTTCTTATCAGCAATCCAGGTTGTGTATGTGTGTGTTAAATTTTCATTATGCATTGTTTAACACCTATAAAATTCAGTGAATGCTTTGATCTACTTAACTTGTAAAAGAAAATGTTATTATGAGAGTTGACATTCCCTTTGTACTTACCCCTCAGCTCCTTCCCCCTTTGTTCCGGAGAGAACTGCTGTCTATCCCAAAGGAGTGTTTAGTTTTGGTGTTCAGCATTTCTGTGTGCATCTTAATAATAGTGTTTATATTGTTTTGGCAGTTTTTACCTTTTTAGAAATGACATCCAACTGAATGTGTCCTTTTGCACCCTGCTTTTTTGCCAAACACTGTTTTTGTGAGAATAATCTATGAATAATTCATGTTGAGTGTACGGTTGACCCTTGAACAACATGGATTTGAACTGCATTGGTCCACTTATAAGGGGATTTTTTTTTTTTTTTTTCATTTGACCCGTGCAGTTCAATTGACTCTCAGTTCAAACCTGAGTTGCTCAAAGGTCAACTTTTTTGTTGGGAATTCTCATTTGTGGATCTGACTGTCATTAGACATAGATTTTCAACTGCATAGAGTTTCAACTTGCTCCTAACCCCCTCTGTTATTCAAGGGTCAACTGTATTTCTAGTACATTCACATTTTTACTGTTGTGTTTGTATAGTGTTTACTTTCTTTTTTAAAAATATTTTATTTATTTCTTTTTAGAGAGGGGAAGGGAGGGAGAAAGAGGGAGAGAAACATCAATGTGTGGGTTGCCTTTTGCGTGCCCCCTACTAGGGACCTGGCCTGCAACTGAGGCATGTGCCCTGACTGGGAGTTGAACCTGTGACTGACTCTTGTTGGCAGGCGGGCAGTCAATCCGCTAAGCCACACCAGCCAGGGCTCTGTAGTGTTTAATTTCATCAGTGTACCACAAATTACTTATCTAATTGCTAGTATTTCACAGTTAGAAACTATCTTGCTATGAATACTTCTTGTATGTGTTTCTCTGGGTACATATGTAAGAAGTAATCAGAGGCATTCAGGAGGAAGGCACTGCTTCTCACCTAGGGGAGATTTTGCCCACCAGGGCTCGGCAGATATTTTTGTCTGTCACAGCTGGAGGATGCTGCTATCATTTAATGGGTCAAAGCCAGGGGTGCTGATAAAATACCCTACAATGCACAAGATAGCTCCCCCACAACAAAGAATCACCTAGCTTAAAATTTCATTAGTTTTAATGTTGAGGAACTTGAGTTTAGGGATATACTTATGTTGAACTCTGCTGTTGCTAAATTGTCTCTAGTTTGGTTGTGCCAGTTTATATCAGTAGGACAGAGGTTAGAAAGTCCTCTTGCTACAGTCTCATTAGTATCTAGTATTGTCTCACTAGTATTGTCAGATGCTGAACTTTTCATGACTGTACTGGATGTGAAGTGTATCTCCGTGTGGCTTTACATCCCATTTCCCTGAGTACTAGTAGAGGTTGAGCATCTTTTCCCATAAGATGCCCTTTTCCTTCAGGTTCCCACTTCTGGGAATGGTTTATTATATGTTACTGCTTTTAAATTGTGTTTTTTTCCTTATTGACTTGTAAGAAGATAGTTATAGTTCTGAAACTTACCGTTTGTTATTTCGAAGCAAGCATTTTTATCCTGCCTGTGCCCTTAACTTGAGATCATAATATTTTTCTCCTGTGTTTTCTTGGTGAGTTTGGTCATACTGGGTAATAGTGACTTAATGTTGGACTATTTCCTTTAGGTGCTCCAGCTGCTGCTCCTGCCCCTGCCTCAGTCCCACAGATATCCCAGCCCCCCTTCTTGTTGGATGGGCTTTCATCACAGCCTCTTTTCAATGACATCGCTACAGGTACAATTACTGATGTTATCATTGAAGCAGTAAGAAGTAGTTATTGAAGAAAGTAAGTAATGATTTTGTAAGTATCAGGCTGTCTACAGTTAGACTAATCTTCATGTACTTTCCCAGGCATCCCCTCCATCACAGCGTACAGTAAGAATGGCTTGAAAATAGAATTCACCTTTGAACGGTCACACACCAACCCCAGTGTCACAGTGATAACGATACAGGCCTCCAACAGCACGGAGCTCGACATGACGGACTTTGTTTTCCAGGCTGCAGTGCCAAAGGTGCTCCAGGCTCTTCTTTGCCTTTTTGTTTTTTTGAATAAAGATTGAGTGACTTTAAAACAGTGCATTTGCTAAGGGACATATTTTAATGTTTAGGGATTAAATTAGATTGGCAGATTTAGCCCAAGCTAATGATAAAGTAACTGTTATGGTTCATTGAAGCAAGTCATTTTAATTCTTTTCAATGACATAAATATTCTTGGGTTTTCTTGGTCAGAAATAGTCTTAAAGTTAGTTATGTATTGTAGGATAAAGAAAGGATATTCTAATAGTAGTGAGGACAGAGTTCTGTAAGGTGGTCTGTTAATGGTCAGGGCGTTGAGGATAGGTTGGGGTAATACAGTGGCAAAGGCCTAAAAAAACACAAATTCTAACACGGAACTGAAGTTAATTAAGATGAGGGACTTTATTTGGTATTCGCTTGTAGAGAATTAAAAGTTCTCATCTCTTGACATGTGAGTGAAACATTCCTCCTTCATTATTACCCAGTTTACTATTGATATAGTGACTGCATGTTTTGTAATTGAAGTTATATTTCTACCAAATCAGTGTAAAGAGTGTTTATGTTCATCTTTGAATAATGCAGTATTTTTCCTTTTTTTTTTTATTACATTTGACATTCAGTATTATATTAGTTTCAGGTGTACAGCATCGTAGTTAGACATATAATTTATGAAGTGATTCTCCAGATGAATCTGGCATCATGTATAGCTATTACAGTATTATTGACTATATTCCCTGTGCTGTACTTTACATCTCCATGACTGTTTTGTAACTGCCAATTTATACTTAGAAAAGTTTTGAACAAAGAAAAATTTACAATGAGGAGTGGGCAGAATTTTTCTGTAAAAGACAAAATAGTGTTTTAGGCTGTATGGACTCAGTTGCATCTACTCCATTCTGCTATTGCAGTGCAGAAACAGTTGCAGACAGTGTGTAAGTGAAGGGTTGTGGCTATGTTCCAATAAAACATTACTTACGAAAACAGGTGTCTGTTCATTCTTGGCTCCGGGCCATAGTTTGCCTGTCCCTAGTTTAGACTAAGCTAATCTAATTTTTGCAGTGACATATGAAGTATGACGTTCAGACCATGTGTTTTTTTTGAAATTTAAGTTCTTTTATTTGTGGTTATTACTGATTTTGTAGTCTCCTTTACTTTAATTTTTTGGAGCCAGAATAACGTAGATGTTTCAGAAGCAGTAAAGTGGTTTCAGTACTAGTTGTATGACATTAAACAAGTTAACTTTACCTCCATGCCTCAGTTTCTTTATTTGCAAAGAGGGGTGGTGGTAAGGGTATCTACTTCAGGAGGAACTGGTGAGGTTTATGTTCCAGGTACTGTTTTAAGCACTTTTCGTGTGTTCAGTGCTCAGTAAAGGTTAGCTCCTGCAGCTTAGGGATTTGTATTCGTTACTTGAGACTGCTGTTCTAGCGGCACATCATCTCTGCCCTTAGAGCGTGGCCTCATTCTTGGTGCTGTACTGTGCAGTGCCTGTTTACATAACATGATGTATCTTGAGCTTCAAAATGTCATCTTAACATAGATTCTATGATTAGTTACTATTTTTATGTTTTATTTGTGAAATTGAGGTACGTTTTAAAATTGATAACCTTGTCACAGTTTAATCAGCAGCCTGCTTTCTTTCTCAGTGGTATATAAAATAATGGTGTGAATTATAATTGATGGCATCTTACATTTAATTAAATAAATAAATGAATATTATTTTAGCTTACTTACATAATTTATCTTGACAATAGAATTATGAATAAGACCCAAATAATAAACCTGTGCATTGAGATTAAATCTCTACTCTTAATAATTTTTTGCTTCAGGGAAGACTAGGTAGACTCCCCCCCCCCTTCTTTATTTTCCTTCCACAGCCCTTCTCTCTCTCTTTCTCTCTGCTTGTTTTCCTCTCCTCTCTTCTCTCTCCCTCTCTTTCCCTCTCTCTACTCTCTCCTTAATATTTTAGAAGACTGAACTTTCAGGAAAGACTTTTTTAAGTCCTAGTATGTAGAAGAGGTGGGTCTGTACATACTATATTGTGCCAGTGATCTAGTTTACCTCTGTTGCTCATAGTATTTCCCTCTCTGTTCCCCGTAAATAAACAAACAAACAAAGCCTGCCAGCGTGCAACAGATTATGACTTTTGTTTTTGCAGGTCTTTTGCTATATAAGCTATTCTGCATGTAATTTTTCTGTTAGGACCTTGTGCCTCCAGTGGAGAGATCCATTAAGAAACTGGCTCTTCCAGCCTTTCCTTGACCTCTGTCATGTAGGAGTAGGCCTTGACACAGTCCAGATCACAGGCCAGATTGTGCAGGCTTTAGAAAGCAAAAGTTCTAGTTTCTGGATCCCATCCTGCAGTGTCTGGTATGCTGGTTTGTTATTTTTTTACAAAGCTTTTCTTTTCATTTCTTTTTAGCTTTTTTTAGCCACAGGCACGCGCGCGCGCGCGCGTGTGTGTGTGTGTGTGTGTGTTTCCTGCATAGTTGATCAGTTACTGTTAAGTCAGCTTGCCAAAACCAGAACAGGTCACCTTTTGAAAACTCGTAGGATAAAGTTCTTTCTGCCAGGAAGGCAAGAGTCGCTCATTGCTAGTTTTCATGGTCAAAGACCTAACAACGGGGTTTTATAAATACCATGAAGTGATAGTCCACCTTCATACTACAAATTGTTGGTATCTGGAAAACAAATAGAAAGTAGTAGTAGTGGGTAAATCTGTTACATGAACCATCATTTGAGTATCAGAGGCTTTCTTTGTTGCTCTCTCTGACATTGTATTGAGTGTATACTTTTTCTGAAGAGTGCCCTTTGTTCCCCATAGACATTCCAGCTGCAGCTTCTGTCTCCTAGCAGCAGCGTTGTCCCAGCATTTAACACGGGGACCATCACACAAGTCATTAAAGTTCTGAACCCACAGAAGGTGAGTACCACATTTGAAGACAGTATCTGAGGAAGGTGTAAGCATATTTCTTAAAATAAAATTCTGCTTTGTTTCTCTGGAGTTTTTGACTCACAGTCATAAGAAATCTGTGAAAATGTCTGGTCTAACCTTGTTCTTTCGTAGATAATAAACAGAGCCCAAACACATTAAATAACTGAATGGCATCTTATTAAAATGCAGCTTTTAAAAAATCTCTATTTGGAGGCTTACAGGTCTGGTTTTTGCAAAGGGTGGGGGAAGAAGGTTAGCTATTCTTATCTTGACACAAGGTGCAGTCTGGAGTAAGAGTGTCGAACCTAATATACCTTTTGTGTAATTGTTAAGGTTGCACAGCAAAAGTGGGGGCGTTTTACTGAAGCAGCCAAATGAAAAAATAGCTTTAGAAACAAAATCAAGCAACATTTTTATTAGTATCTCAAAGAAGTAAATTGACTCCACTTAATACTAATCAATTGACTAGTTTTCAGTTTTTGGAAATGATTCAGAGAATTTCTTCAACTTGAAAGATTTCTAGTAGTGCCTCATAAATACTGGTATGATTTCTTTTTTTAATTGAATTTACTGGGGTTACGTTGGTTAATGAACTTAATAGGTTTTAGGTGTACAACTCTGTAATATATCATCTATGTATAGTATTGTGTGTTCACCACCCCAAGTCCTGTCTCTTTCTGTCAACATTTATCCCCTAATACCAGTATGATTTCATCCTCCTGGAACACTTGTGTCTTTTCTCTGCCATTAGCTGTATTTTAAGTACTTGCCTGTAGCCCGATTACAAATCCCCTTGAGGATCTGATACACAGAGTAAATATTTTCTTAGTGCACTGATATTGAAATCTGACACATAAGGTGTGAATAGTACTTAAAATTGAGTTCTCTTAAAACTGTTGCTGTTAATCTGTAAGTCAGCTTTTTTTTTCTTCTTTATGTCTTGGGTATGAAACAGGTTTATGTTTTCATTTATTGTAGGTTTTGCAGACAAAGCAACAGTATATGTGAACGTAGAGCATAAACTAACTTTATGTTTACCCCACTTTTCTGGAAACTTAGATATAAGGGTTGAATCTTTCTGAAAGCGCTCAGCCAGTGTTGCCATGCAAGCGCCCCCGCTGGTCCTGCCCTGTTAGTGCAGTTCTGGGATGGAAGCCGGCAGTGTGTTCTGGAGGTGCATCTTCTCCGCCTGACTGCATGATGTTGGCTCTGTGGCTGATAGCTAGAGTGCTAGGTGCTTTTTGTTGTTGTTTACCTGTGTGTCATTTTTAAGAGACAACTTTGCTTTAAAATAATTTTTTTCTCTAAGGTTAAAGGTGTATTTGTGGACTGGAAGGATTCTAGAGACTTTATTTTAATGTATAATTTGTGATTCCCTCTTCTCACAGCAACAGCTGCGAATGCGGATCAAGCTCACATATAATCACAAGGGCTCAGCAATGCAAGATCTAGCAGAGGTGAACAACTTTCCCCCTCAGTCCTGGCAATGAGGGTCCAGCACCATTCTCATTCTTACCCCACTCAATCAAAGGAACTCTGGGAAGGAGGTTGTGATCGCTGGCAAGTCCCCCGCAACTGTACCATGGGCATGAGGAGCTGAAGAGAACTGTTGAGGAGGATTTTCCTGAAGTTATTGCTGACCTTGAAGCATTGTTAAAGACTAATCTCCTCTCCTCCACTGTCGAGGCCGGCTGCTTCTGGAGGCTAGTTTGCACTCTTCCTCCTCTTCCCTTTTTCTGCACTTCTCTACCCCTCCCACATTTACAGCCAGAACCAACATTCCCTGGGCCCCTGAGGGAAAAAGCAGCTGGTCTGGAGGAGAGAACTGGAATCCATGGCAAGAAAACACTCACTCTGTCTTTGCAGCAAAGAGTTGCCCCTTCTTTCTACTGTGTTTCTCTGTGGACTGGGCGAAGTGGGGTGTTTATTCCTCACTAGCTGGGTCACCATCTTGAGGCTCTTTTTACATCTGGTGTTCAGAATGGAAGTGTAACAATGGACATTAGGGAGCCCTGCCTTTTTCTACTGGTTCCCCCAATGTTTGAAAGAGGCATTAGGCTCCTGGTAGCCTTTTCTGTGCATTGCTGTATACACACAGAAACACACATGTATGTATGTTACCAAAAACTGGTCAGACTTTGAGAGGTTATTTGTAAACACTGGACAGATGCAGTTAAAAAGATCTTTTCTTGAGATTAGGCATGAAGGATATGGTGCTCTATTTGTAATAGAAACTCCCAAGGCTCTTCCAGCTCTCCTTTCTCTCTATTCTCGAGCTGTAGTCATGAATATTGTCCATGATTTTCAAAATGGGTTCCCCTTAAAGTGTAAGGTAGACGACTTCTAAAAAATATTACACATAAATAGTTATTAATGCCCCTATCCCCACTGCAATTTTAAAGTTTCTCTTCAGCCCGTAACTTGCCTGATGAACTATGGTAAATGGGTGGAAAGAGGAGTTCACCACTTTTAAAGATAGACTCCTGAACAAAAGCACCTTTGCCCATAGGAAGAGTGAGTATCAGACTCACCCTAGCGCATATTGGAGTCATCTTCCCTTTTTATTTCCTCGACCTGGCTTGGACCTTGGCATTCCGTTTGAATTCCTCCTTCTAACTGGAACATCTGTGTTGTATCTGTAACACTGGCACTGAAATAAAGACCACACGGTTAACGAAATCTTTCCTATATTGTACTTTATGATGTTGGAGTGAAGCCTTGTAGCTTCCTTATCCCGTATGCCAGAGGAGTGGACACTGCAGGGCAGGAATATCCTTTCCACAGGTTGAGAAATTGGTCTCTTGAGAGAGGCCAGTCTTAACGTATATCTATATCAAAGACTTGAGGTCTGGAGCTTTTAAAAAACTAGTAAGAGTGCCGAGTGCTGTTTAGAAAGGACCCTTGTTTTCAAACCTTAACATTGAGTTGCTGGAATAAGGTAGGGTGCCTCTTTTATGGCGCGTTTAGTGTACTGTGTGCGTTCAGGTGCACAGGTGCCATGTCTGATGTACTAAAGAAAGGAAAAGTCAGGCTCACCTTGCTCTTAAAATGTTGGCAATCATTACTGTAGTGAGTACAGTATAATGACTACTTCAGCTTTGGTCTTAAACCTGGTCACAAATATCCATTTCCCCCCTCCATTTCACCAAGCCTTTACTGAAAATCTTCAGTGTCTTGTCAAATCTAGCTCTGTATCAGATGCTAGACTATTCCTAACATTTGACGAACTGGAGTTGAATTAAAGGCTCCAAAGGGGAAACTTTCTGGTCTTACTAATATATAAGAGCAAGATTTGCTAAAACTTACTCCACTGGGTAAATGGTTCACCGAGTCAAGGACAGGATATTATCTTGTGCAGAGTTTTCAGTAAAGTAGGTGTGGACTGGTATGTATTTTAGGCTGCTCTGAAAAATAGCCTTTAAAGATTTCTTTGCAGACTGATTTCATTGGATGGATACCTAATGCTGTGAAACATGATCAGATTAACACAATATTGGTGGGTTTCTTCAGTAGAACTTGTCTAACATTCCTCTTTGTGGTAGAGGCTTTGTTTTCTCGCTCATGTTTATAGTTAACTAGCTCAAGTTTCTTTAGTTGAACTGAGTTGAATCTCAGAAACCTGAAGACCATGCTATAGACAGTGCTAGCTAATGGAGCTGGGATGGGTCTGCTCTAATAATAACATCTCCTTGGGTGATCATAGTTTTAAGGTAGAGTGTTAATGTAATCATCCATAGCTTTGTCTAGAAGGAATAAAAATCACGGCCTTAAAACAAAGAGCGCTGTGTAGAATGCGAAGTGATTTCAGAGAGTGAACCCAAGCACCATAGTCTAGAGGCCAAATAACTGCCTAGGATACTGATGGTTATGAAGACTGTTTCAAATGATCAGATCTTTGAAAGTTTCAGCGTGCCTTAGTTTCTAGGATCAGAATTAGTTCTTCTCTCACTTGGCCTTGCCGCTAAAAGGAGAAATCTCTTTAATTTCTATGAATACATACACATTTCAGTAATTTCTTTCCCTAGTATAACCATTCAAGGGGGAGCACATTTGGGTAGATTTACAACTTAAGAGCCATTGTGAGGAAAGAGTGATTTCCATGGTTGTTTCAATAACTTTGGGGTGATAAGCAGCGAGCCTACACACACTTACTTGGACAGTTTCACATGCACTTTTACCTCATTTTTTCCTTTTCTAGAGTAGTTTGTATCTTCTCCCTTCCTCTGTGCCCCGCACCCTCCTCCTACCCCCAGTAACCCTAAAGGAGAATTCATCTAAATTATCCTGAAAAACTACAGGAAGGGTGCTTTACCCAAGAAGCTTCTCCCACAGTGCTCCAGTTCTGTTACCTTGAGGTAATTTGGAGAGTCAGGGAATGTTTTATGCTGTGTAGGATGATCAGCTTTTCATTTTAAGGTCTTTCTCATTTAAAGAAACATTCCTTAATGTAACTCTTGGGAGGGGATTCTTTCCTCTTGCTAGGTTAAAGATGTGGTTTGTACCCCTTATTTGTCCCAGTCATATAAGAAAATAGACTTTTAATACTGTCCAGCACTAACGGTTTGAGTATTTCTATTTATATAACATGCTTTCCATTTTTATGTTCTTCTAGAAGAGGTTGATGGTTAGGGGATACTGTTTTTGAGATTCAACTTCATTATCTTCTGCATTGGAAAATATTTGGGCTGTGAGAACTAGAGGAAAGCATTTGAATGTGTATATTTTTTTCCCCTAGTGAATGTATTTTTACCCATACTGTCCTCAACCGAGCAAGTTAGAGAGCTAGAAGTGGGTATTCACAAACTTTGTGGGTTGGTGGAGAGGTGGTACACATCTGTGTTCTCATGAGTTTGGGAGCAGGCAGGATCACTGCAGAGAGAATTGCTCAGAATGTACTCGAGTTTGAAACACTCTGACCAGCTTTGGCTCAAGAGGGTGGGGCTGCTTGTAGAACTGGAAGTCAATAACTCTTTTTCAAGCAATAGCAGTGAGTGGGTCCCACGTATGGGGTTCCAGGACCTGGAACACGTAAACAGAAGAAAATGGTGAAGCAGCTTGTTCAGTTGCTTCACGAACTACCACGAGGCCGATCCTGGCTTCAAAATAGAGCATTGGAGTTTATTTGTTTTTTGTTTTCGGAACCTGCTGTTGCGCTTTGTGTGTTTTGTTTTTGTTTTCTATTGGGGGGGGCCTCAAGGGAAAGAGCTTCTGAAGTCTTTCCTCTGTGAACTCCCACTGTGTCCCTGTAAAAGTCCCTCTTTTTTTTCCCTCCAAAATATTGTAAGTTACATTTTCATTAAATCCCTTCACATCTTCTTTACTGTAAAATTATTAAAAGGCTGTTTCCAAGTGGGACGGCTAATGAAATTCTAATTATTGCAGACATATTTTTGAGATGTAAAAAAAATTTAAAATTAAATGATAAGTCTTAGACGCGAGTGAGGAATAAAACGGATGTAAACATTTACTTGGGATGCATTAGAATTCTGCTGTGTGTATTGTCTTTTGGTTGAAACAAATTATGAACAGTGACTAATAATAAAAAAGTCAATAATCAATGATTTAAAATTTGCTTCCTCGCTTCTTACAAGTGGATTAAAGAAGCCTTGAGTGAATTCTTATTCCAGAGCTTTGAGCTCAGCTTACAGATCTGTTGATGTTCCTTTTATACAGAAATCTCACCAAGAAGAATTAGAACAACTTTAAAAAACTTGTAGACTGAAAAGTGCAGTGGGAAATCTGAACTATATGATCATATCCATGCTTATCTTCTCCACTAAGGTGAATGCTCACACAAGGCAAAGAAATCCTATCGGGTGAAATGGGTATGAGGGGAGGTTATGGGCTTTCAGTTACAGGCTTTTATTTGTGAATTGTTCAGGTTTATCTGTGACTGGGAAGAGAAGTCTTGACTAGCTAAAATGAATTATACTTCCAGATCTATTTTTTACAAACTCTCATAAAAGCGAAAGTGGTTAGAAGTTGGAAGCTTTAGGTTCTCTATTACTCGGATGATTCCTGGCAGTCCCCTGATTTAGAAGGGGGAGAGTGTGACAGACCCCTAACTGAGAAGGAGAAAGATGCAGTCCTTGGTAGTTGTCTGGTTTATTCAGAAGAGCCCTTTGGCACTGTTTGATAAGTGACATTCTTACAATCTTGACCTGCATGTGACTTTTAAAGTCCATCTTTTGTTTCTAATATTAAGTTTAGTTCACACCTTCCTCTATATGTAATTAAATGAAAATATAAAAACTACAATAGGAGAGTTTAGCAACTAATGGACTCCAGATACTTACTTAATACAATGAGTAGTGTTCCAATTTGAATTTCAATTCTGGAAGGACCGACCAAATTAATTCTACCACTTTTAAAAGGGATTTCCATGCTATTTCCTCCCCTAGTTCAATTTCCCCATATTCAAAAAGTATAAAAATGTTCAAGCAAGAAATTCCTTCAAATCTTGAAGCCAAGGTAGATACTGCTTATTTGGAACCAAAATAAATATCTAAATCTGCTCAACCTGTGGTAGAATAACAGGGGATTTAGGCCTAAAGATGACTTTGTAATCATTGAATGAGTGGGGACAACCCTTAAATAAGACAATTTAGTAAGTTCTTACAGTTCTTCTATGAAGATTTGATAGCTAGGAACTTTCCTCCTTTAGATATCCCTTCCATTTTTTAGGGAGGATTAGGAAGGGCTCCTGAGATTAAAGCGTGTGTGTGTCCAGATGGGGAGACAGTATGCACAGCTGCGTACAGGAAGGGTACAGAGAGAAAGGAGTCTAACGACTTCTGTGTCTCTTGCTTGACCCAAACAGTGATTTTTGTGACGATGAACCTGCAGTGAGGGCAGATGGGTTTTTGTACCAAAAAAATCCCAGAGGAATTTATTTTTAGGGTTAGTCTCAGCTGTTTACCATTTCCAGAAATTGTAGTTACATAACCCTTGGCATGCATAATGCACACTGCCTTGAACTGGGGGAACATGAATATGTGACCTTTGGAACAGTATAAAATGTTAATGGCAGTACATGATTTGAAAAAAAAACCTATAATCAACTGGTTGTTACTAACTGAATTGGATCTTAAATCGTGAAGACTTTTAAAGGTAGCTGCATCATAAATTATCCCCTGCAGTATCTGGGCTGGTAGCTTTTTAACATTTTTTTCTTTTTCCAAAAGGTAGTACTGTTCTTAAAAAAGTAGTAAAGACATAACTTAAGCATATGCTTGTATTTTGATGCTATTGCCCATTAATTAAAAAAAACAAGCCACCAGTCATCTACCACTACTCTTGCCCAGTCAACTCAAATGCTGGTCCCTGGACATCCTTCCCCTTCAGGTGATCAGTAAAGAGCCTCTGCTCATGAGATCTGGAAAAGGTAATGTGTAATACATCAACAAACAGGCTTTTAGAAACACTCATTCTGAACCACATTTTTATTCTTTCCACTACCTGCTTACTGTTGGTCAGGTCCATGTAATTTCAAGATAGAGGGAAAACCCAGGAGGTAGACAACCTAAGTTTTTCACCTTACACCAAGACACACAGAGACAAATAATTTGTAATTCGTTAAAATGAGACAAAAGATCACTGGAGACTGAATTTTTGCATATATAAGGTAACCCTGTAAAGAGAAAGTAGTGACCAAATTTACAGGAGAAATAATCTGTACAGTATCAGAATCTTTGCAAGAGTCAAACTTTGTTTTGGAATTTAAAGTATCTACAAATGCATACCTATCATAGTAGAGAGGGGCACAGACTGTACTGTTTTAGATCACAAACTCTTGTTCTAAGCCTGCAACTAAAACACAGTTGGTCTGTACTAGGCAAACTGAAGCAATGGATAACAGGTGATACCATATTTACTGATTATTCAAAGCTCAAGAAAAAATTTTTTTTTGCAAGTTGCTTGAAGATTCATCAACACCTGTGTAAAGGGAGCATCTAAAAATCCAGAAGTCTAGGTGTCCTAGGAAATTTGGAACAGAATTAACAAGGATACTCTGAGGAACGAGTGAATCTTAAATTTGGAAATTCACATGTATAATGGCTATGAATCCTTACTCTGTGCTAACTAAGCATATTGCTTGCATTCACAAAATCTTTACAACTATTAGGCAGGTATTAATTTGTTTCACAGATTTGTCTCAAAGTCTAAGATCAAGTAACTTTCACAAGAGTATAGATCTAGTAAGAGGTAGAGCTTAGACTTAGAATCCGGCTTTTTGATTCCAGATTTGGCCCACTGACCGGCCACAAAACCACTACCAACTCGGAAACTTCTAAAGATTTTCTGAATCATCTTTGCAAATAATAAAATGGCTCACAGACCATATCACTGCTTGAGACAGGGAACTGAATTCTCATTTTGTACATGAGAAACGGATTTAAAATGTGGATGGAATGTGAGTTAACATTTTGTTCACAGGATTGAGTGGAATTTGTTGAAAGTCGTGAGCACCTCCAATAAGGAAAAGAAAAGGTACTCGCTAAGGTGAATATTCTCAATAATTCGTTCAATGACTTTGCAGGTGAGGGTGACAGGCCAATATACAAGTAGGAAGAGATGAAACGTGTTGAATAAAGTTGCAAGAGCCGCCCTCTGTGAGAGCAGCGTCCTGTCACAGATGACACCTGCCCTTTGTCCAGCCCGGAGGCAGGGATGCAAATAACCCTCCTTGAGCCTTAGTTCGCCAAACCGAGAGCTGCCGGCAGCGGAGGCCCAGCCCTGCAGTGGCGCCGGGCTCCGCCTGCGACTCCAGGCGTCCCGGACGCGTCTTGCCCGCAGCTACGCAGATCCTACGGGCTGCGGGAGGGGCGGGGCCCGGGGCGGGTCTGGCCGCGGGGGCGGGGCCCGCGGGTTGCTCTCGCGCGCCGCCGAGGCTCCGCGCGCCGTCACGCCGGCCGGGAGTCCCTGTGCAGCTTCTGCCGCGGATGGGGGAGGTGGAGCCCGGGCCCGCGGGCCCGCTCGAGCCCCCGGAGCCGCCAGAAGCACCCGCGAGTCGCCGGACGGGCGGGATTCGGGTTCTGAAGGTGAGGCGAGGCGGGCAAGCGGGTTGGGAAGGGAGCAAAAGCGGGGAGCGGCCGCCCTTGCCCCGCACGTTGGCCGAGGCAGCCCACGACCCCCGCCTCTCGTCAGTCCTCTTGGCTGCGCGGCCGCCCCCAACCCGGCTGGGGGCGCCGTGGCCCCCGCCCAGGCCTCTGCGCTGGCCCCAGCCAAGGCCTGGGCCGCCTGCGTCCCCTCCCCTGCTCATCCTCCTGCGTCCCCTCTGCTGCTCATCTCTGGCTACGAGCCTTCTTTCCCGCAGGCCCACGCCTTGGGTCCGGCGTCCGCCCGGCCGCCGCCGCTTACCATCTCCTTCGGGACCCGGGGCCGCTTCTGTCTCCCTCGGCCGCGCGTGGGGCCCGGGGGCCGGGCTGGAAGTACGCAGGGCTTTCTCCCCGGACACCTGAAGACATCACCCCAGCGGGAGAATGGCGGCGGTGATTGGCTGAGCACTGCGGTGTGCTTGGGGCTGCGCCGGGTGCAGCGGGCCGGCTCTGCCCGCCAGGCTTTACCACCGAAGTTAAGACCCGGCTTCCCGCTCCGAGGCGCTGGCCTGGTAGCTCATCCTGCCCCGCCTGGAGGGAGAATCCCCGGAGGAGCCCCATCTCTGGGAATCGCTGGGCGTGTTGCAGAAGGGAGGAGGGATTGGACAAAACGGGGCATTCCTGCTTGCCGGTGCGGGCCTAATCATCCAGGGTGACGGTAATGGGGGAGCCGTTATGCAACAGGCAGCTTGCGGGGCTTTTTGGCAGGAATTGGGGGGAGTAGGAGGAAATGAAAGCAGATGGAGGCAAATGGGGGTGAGTGGAGCCTGGAAGGTGATGACAAGAAGTTCAGATGCACAAGGGATGTAGCGTGGGGAGGGGACAGTGAAGATGGTTGAAAGAAGGGGTTGTGGGAGGCTAACTGGATGGAGTTTCTGCTAGTCTTTGAAATAGTTGGAAGGAATTTTTTCTGTAGGTCAAATATGTAAACTAGGTGTCTTCTGAAGATGGAATGGAATTCCTTCCAGAGTTCTAGTAGAGAAATCACCAGGATTTAAAACTTGCCAGGGAGAGGGAAGAGAGAGAAGACAATTTAGAAGATAGGATGTATTTCAAAATCAAAAATACTTTGCAAAACAATGAAAATGCATGAGTTGTTAATTGGGAATGACAGTGAGCAAAATATACTCGTCATTAAAATTGTTAGTAAGACATCACAAAGATGGGAACACTGAAAAAAATAATGGATTTGAAGCATCTGGTGAATCCATAAAATAGAACTTTGTAAAACGTTAGTTTTTCTGCTACTATTTTCTAGTGTTAATTCAGTGATTTAAAGAAATAACTTTCCATAGGTTATCATCTGCATAAACCTTTTACATATTAATTGTAACTTACTTAACCATAAATTACAAATATAATTATTCAAAAGCTTTTGGATGTTTATTTAAAACCATAAGGTCACAGGGTCACAAAAATGTAAATTGTGAATGCCCCCCAAACCCCCCCAAAAAAAAGTTTAACCAGCCTGATTTATCAGGAAATGGCAGGTCTGAGAGATAGGTAATGCCCTTTGGCCTAGAAGGTAAACAACTTTAGCTTTTTTAGGAAGAACTTTTTTGTGTGTGGAGAGAGTTGTGAGAAGAAAGGAATTGAAAAATAATATTTGTTTGTTTGTTTGTTTATCAGGAAGTTGGGGTCAGGAGAGAGAGAGAGACAAACACTGATTAGTTGTTTCACTTATGCATTCATTGGTTGTTTGATACACTCTGACCTGATACTGAACCTGCAACCTTGGCTCTGACCAACTAAGCTGCCCCTCCAGGGCTGAGAAATGATCGTCTTTATGGAAGGATCCTACCTTCCTATACTTCCAGGAGGTGATCAAACCTGCCCCTGGTTCCCTGGGCTTCCAATCTGGGGACCGTTAGAAAAATTCTAGAAATCAATCTTGATGCCAGCACTCAGCTGGTGGTGTGGGAGGCTGGCAGTATCTTAGGCCCTGCAATCTTTTGCTTTATTGCGTATGGTTAATGCTTTAATAATCCTTGCAAAGAAATGGGATCAACTATGGAGAATATGTGCTATGTGTCTACATATGAAAGTTTCCTTAAGTAGACAAGTGGTTGAATCTTGTCCCAGGTGAAACTTGGAAAAGAATATATAAGTGGAAGACTTCCTGAATCGGGAGGAAAGTCCTAATCTCCAACATGTTATTCTCTGAAGACCCTTTGGGAATGTCTTATTCTTTTGTGTACCTTTTTTATACTTGATACCAAATTATGAACATAATACTGTCAGAAAATATAGATCTTGATAAAAAGGCTAATTTAACAAACCAGTGTAGTTTAGGCAAATTAGAGGTAGGTCTGTCTCTGTGAAGTATTGGAAAATTTGATTCAAAATCTGCCCCCAAACTTATTTAGCAAGTTACTATTTAGGATGTACCTCTTTATAGTTGTAGTTGGAATATGGTGTGATATTTTTAATACTCTTAAGGTTATCAGGAGTATCTTTTGAAGCATAAATTTATTGCATATTTCCTCCAATTTGGGGATTTTTTTTTTACTCAGTCTGTAGAAGATACGAAGTTACAACTGATCTAGTCAGAGAACGTGATTCGTTTTTTTGAATAGTTGTCAAGTCTTGATCAAATGCGTATATGGTTTTATTTTACTTATTTATTTGAAAAATATGTTTATTGATTTTGGAGAGAAAGGGAGGAAGACAGAAACATCTATGTGAGAAACATTGATTGGTTGCCTCTCATCATGTGTTCCCTGACTGTGGGTATCGAACAGGCAACCTAGGTATGTGCCCTGACCAGGAATCAAACCCACAACCTTTTGTTGAATGGGATGATGGTCCAACCAACTGAGCCACACGGGCCAGGGCTGCATGCGGTTTTAAAAAATTAATTAATACATGTCTTGGCTTGTGTGGTTCAGTGGATTAAGTGCTGGCCTGCGAATCAGAGGGTTACTGGTTCAGTTCCCACTCAGGGCACATGCCTAGGTTACACATGCCAGGTCCCCAGCTAGGGATGTGCAAGAGGCAACCACACGTTGATGTTTCTCTCCCTCTCTTTCTCCCTCCCTTCCTCTCTCTAAAAATAAATAAGTAAAATTGTTTTAAAAATTAATACCAAAAAGATTTTAATGAACTGAAATGTTCTTCCTCTCTTTAACACATCGCAGCCCTTGCAGAATATTTCCAGCCCCAGTCAGGTAGGTCAGTTGGTTAGAGCATTGTCTCTGTACACCAGAGTCGTGGGTTTGGTCCCCAGTCAGAGCACAGAGAAGAATCAACCAATGACTGTATAAGTAAATGGAACAACAAATAAATGTTTCTCTTTCTCTCCCTCGTGCTCTAAAATCAATAAATAAGAATTAAAAAACAACAAAATATTTAACATGTATATTCACAGAGATGAGCCCATATTGTTTCGAAGTTTGAATGCAGGAACATATTTCCTCCCTTAAGATATTTTACATTAGAAGAGTGCTCACTGAGTATGGAGAGTTATTTCACAAGAGACTGTTTTTACCATGCATACCTTAGGGTTAATTGTAGGTGGCCTTTAATAGTTTTAGAGACTGAAAGCATAAAACTGAAGTGGGGGCTTAATTCATGGCTTACTCTAAAGACTTTTGCTTTTTAGAAATATCTTAAATCTTAAATGCATTCTTTATACACTTGTGTGATGTGAGAGGTGATCATAGTTGTACTTTCTTCTAGATAAGTTTGTCAGCAGTTCTTAGTAAGAGTAAGGGTGGGAGGAAATAAAATATTCTCAATCTAGCAATTCTAATGGAGTAGTGATTCTAAAAGTGGAAAGCATCTCAGGATGGCACTGGCCTTCCCAGCAGTTACCTGATGCATTAGGCAGTGGAGAAGAAAGCACTAGGTAATTCAGCAGTGGCTAATAATAGCTAAACAGTCCATCTAGATTGCTGCTACAAGGCCTGTGCTTTCTTAGTATCTAGGCCTTTTAAAAGTCCGTTGATTCTACCGAAGTTCTGAGTGAGTGATTTGTCTTCAGTGGAATGTATCATATAACCAGGAGGTACATTCTTTGACTGGCAACGCATGTTTCAACAACGTAAAGTTCTTTAAGGAATTTCTAGTCTTAAAGGAAGTATGTATATACATTAAAAATGACTTAAAAATCCTCAAGGAAAATCATGGATGAACTAATATAATACTTCTTGGGGCCTTTCTTGACTTTTCTAAGACTGAGAAAGTTGGTGGGCTATTATTGGGCCAATTTTTTTTAAACATTTATTTATTTTCCAAGAGAAGGGAAGGGAGGGAGAAAGGGAGGGAGAGAAACATCAATGTGAGAGAGAAACATCAGTTGGCTATCTCTTGCCCGCCCCCAACCAGGGACCTGGCCCGTAACCCAAGCATGTGCCCTGACTGGGAATTGAACCAACAACCTTTCTGTTCACAGGCCTGCGCTCAGTCTAGTGAGTCACACCAACCAGGGCTAAAGAAGCTTTTTGTTGCTTATATGGGATAGTGTCTACGTGCTCACTCTTAGTGGCAGTGAGCGAAATTTCTCTCTACTGAGTCTACTGAGTCTACTTCTTTGTATAAATGTACCATGTAGAATACTGTGTTCAGATGAACCATTTGATCTTTCCCAAACATTAAAAAGTAGAGAATATTTAAAATTACCCAGTGAATTATTCAGTGGTTAAAATTATGGTATTTAGTGATACAAATATGATGGCCCCTGTGTTTATAAAATAAGTACTTGAAAGCCCTTTTTTAATCCTGAGATATTTAGCCTTAAGAAAATGGTCGTGACGAGTAGAAAGAGACCTAGTTCCCACTTGTTGCAGGGGTTTATCCTGCTTATCTGAAGTCAGAATCAGTAATATTCTTCACAGTTTTGAATAGCTGCACTCAAATCCCTAAATCTGCAAAATGACCGATTTACCTGTGTTTTCCTAGACTTACACAATGCAGCAGTTCTCACTCTTATTTTCTTCCCACATGGGAATTACCTTCTAACTTTTCATTCCCCTTTCTCTACCTTTAGATTTGAAGTTTAGAAGCTACAATCATCCTGAAATATTAACCTCAGTAATTACAAAAATAATGTTGTAAAAGTATTTTATTTACTTTTTGGTTGGTACAAAGAAAAGATTGTAGAGTTCTCTCTAAAAAAGGAGATTTTTCCCTCCAAGATTGTTTAACTTCTTGCCAGGTCTAATTGGGCTCACGTGCAGACAGGGGATAGATTTCTGTGTTGTCAGCTCAGTTCTTCATGCATTTCCGTGCCATCCAGGTGTGAAGGGGCTATACTAGAATCTCCGTGTAGAAGACAGGAAGAAATATTAAATAAATATTGAATATTAAATAATTAAAACCCATGTGATCTGCATAATAATGGAAGTCATGTTCAAGGTGACGTTCTGCTGAAGAGAGAGTAATCATTAATTCTTTCTAGGTAGGAGGAGAAAAATGGAGATGGGAGACATGGAAGAGTCCATAGTGAGGGGTGGAGAGGGTGACATCTGCGTGGAGTCCTGAAGGTGGACAAGCTGGAGAGGGACGTTTCAGACAAGTCACACAACTACAGATTAGTTGGTGTGTTCGGGGAGTTACAAGTCGTTGGGCATTACTGAAACAGAGGGAAATGTGTGACACTGGAGAGGTAGTCAGTGTCGTTGTTAGTGGAAATTTCTTTTAAAGGGAACAGAAATGGCTTGTCATAAAAATAGAGCAGGTAAATGTTGATCTTTAGAATTTTGTTATATTGCTGTAGCAGTTGTTTTTGCCTTGAGATAACAGTGACCCCCACAGTGTGTATGAATTCCACATCCTTGAATTATCAAAGGCAACAGTAGTTTTTTGTGATGTGGTGAGAACTGAAAGAATATTTGTGCAGTATTGTGTTGATTCTTCACTTGCTTATTTGGGATGTGAGGCAGAGGGTCAGGACCCTGGAGAAAATGTGCAAAAATGTTTATTGCAGCATTGTTACCAACAGTGAAAAATTAGAAACAAACTAAATGCCATCAGCAGGAGAATGGATAAATTGCAGAGTATTCAAAAATGGAGTATCATTCAAATGAATGAGCTGGGTGTATTAGCATGGCTAAATCCAAACCAACATAGAACCCAATAAAAATACTGTAGGGTAAAACAGAAGTATGTTAGGAATTTGAAGTTTTAAATCTTGTGAAACAATACTATATAGTTGATAGGTGTGCACATAATATGGCAAGCAGGAAAAGGCATGGAATGATAAATACCAAAAACAGTAGAGTGTGTGTTTCTGGGGAGAGTAGGGGGGTGTGGGATTGTGATGGGGTACCAGGTGGCCTCAGCTGCATGTGTAAGAATGTATTGTATATATGTTTTTAGAATAATGATTGGAACCAAATATAATGAAATATTCAAATTTGTGAAAGTTGGGTAGTAGATCCACAGATTTTTATTATTCTTGACATTTTTCTGAAAACATGAGAAGAAGAAAGGGTCAGAAAAGATGATGGTCCCTGGCTGGTTAGTGTCGTCCCCACATGCCAAGGTTGCAGTTTCGATCCCTGGTTCCAGCACGCACAAGAATCTACCAGTGAATGCCTCAATCAGTGAAACGACAGAATAATGTTTCTGTCTCTCTGTCTACCTCTCTCCCTCCCTCCCTCCCTCTCTAAAATCAAATAAAATTAAAAAAAGAAAGAATGGAAAAGACGATGGGTGGGACATGAACAGCTTAGAACAGTAAGGAAAACTGACTTTGCCCAGTTAAGACTGGGCATGGCAGGTGTGGGAGGCTCTGAGAGGCGGTGACCCTCGACTGAGAGTGTCGGTGAATACGGAGCAGAAAGACGAGGTGAGTGCTGAACGTGTCTAACTCATTTTAGGTAATGATTTTTCTCTTGATTTCTTTCTTTATTTTTGTTAGAGAAATATGAAACGCAATGGAAGCAGAAATTGTTTGAATCGGAGAAGTAGGTTTGGTTCTCGAGAAAGAGACTGGCTGAGAGAAGATGTGAAGAGAGGCTGTGTTTACCTTTACGGAGCGGACACGACCACTGCCACTGCAACCGCCCCCTCCGCCGCCGCCGCCGCCGACTTACATCTCGTCCTCTGCACGGTAGAGACACCAGCATCGGAAATATGTGCTGGAGAGGGAAGGGAAAGCCTTTATTTACAGCTTCACGGAGACCTGGTCAGGTGAGGTCTGAATCTTACCACTCTAGTTCTGCTGCAGTGTAAGCAATACGTGTTTCTGCTTGGAAGTGAGCTTCGGGATTTTAATTGTGCTGGAACTGATGTTGATTATGCAGTCACTAGGCTTGAAAAAAGGTTTGTTCTTAGAATGACAACGTTATGGTTCTTAAATTTAAAAACTACTAGCAAATGAAAATTTGAAGTTACTTCATTTGGATTACATAGTAGGTCAGGTATCTAAATCTAAAATATTGTAAAATCTTTTTTTTTAGAAAGTAGCACATGAAACTAGAATGAAATTAATGCATAAAGGAAATAGAGTAAGTAGTATATATGTCTCTGTTTACATATAAATTTAAAAACGAATGGTTCTGTGTATACCATATTATTAATTTAATATTATTTAGAAGTCTTTCCAGATTAATATTTGTGTAGTTTTAATTTATTTAATGGCTTTATAATATTCCATTTTATGACTCTACCATAATGTTAGCCTGTCTTCTATTAATGGACGTTCAGATTGTTAATATTTTTCCACTTCTGTAAGCTGTGCTGCAGAGCATATCTTTATGCCTGTGATATTTCTGCTGTGTGGGGTCATCTGTAGGGTAAACTCCTGGAAGTTGAATTGCTGGACCAAAGGTTGTGTGTACTTACAATTTTGATAAATATTGTCACATTCCTCTTTGTAGAAGTTATACTTTGATGAATAATGTAAAGGCATGCCTATTTCCCCCTTGCTTTCTCTGGAACGTGTTGGTGTTAAATTCTGTGTATAAATGCAGACACACTTGGACACAAGCGCATACTTGCTTGTGAATGGGAAAGGTTGTCAGCAGTTTATTTATTTTTTAATATATTGTATTGATTATGCTATTACGGTTGTCCCATTCCTCCCCTTCACTACCCTCTGCCCTGCACACCCTCTCCCACCCACATTCTCCCCCTTTAGTTCATGTCCACGTGTCATAAGTTCTTTAGCTTCTACATTTCCCAACCTATTCTTGCTCTCCCTCTGTCAGCAGTTTTAAATTAGAGGATCATAAAGTCAGCATTCCAAGGACAAATGCTTTTTCAGCCCTAATGACTTAGATTTCTGCAAATCTGATGGAAATCTTATTTTGTCATTTGAATTTTTCTTTATCTTAATGAGTGAGGTTGAGCATATTTCCATAGGTTTAAAAGCTATTTATGTTTAAAATTGTTTATATGGAAAAGAAAAGTTTTCTCATAGTAGTTGTAAGTGGTGAATATGAATTCTTTGATTCATTTTTTAAAAATTACTATTTGAATTAGATGTCAAATAAGAGCTCTTTATGCCCTGCCAGTGACTTTCTCTCCTCCCCCTTCTCTGTAATAAATAAATGTCTTCAAGCAGAATTCAAAACTGTGGGTTGAATACTGTTGAAAGTGAGAAAGGAAGCTCCCACTTACACCTAAAATGTGGTGATAATAGTGACACCTTTAGCTGAGCTAAAAATTGATGTCATTTTAGAAGTCTGATCTCAGGTTTACTGTGTGTCCCATTTAGGATTTGGACTAATTCCTGAAAAAGTAGATTATCATTTGAATGTTTTCCTTGTTCACCAGTTAACTACATTTCCTAAATCCATTTGTAAAAGGAAAGGATCGGACAGGGTGATCCTTAAGCTTTTCTAAATCTTAATACTGATTCTGATCTAATTTTGTCAGGGAGAAAGCCTTGACCTACATGCAGCTGGTAGTGATTGGTGGAACTGATGTATTTAAAATAAGACTTACTCACTTGTATACTAGTGTATATCTATACAAAGATATTAAAAATGTGGGGAAAACCCCACCTGAACTGGCTTGCTGCTACTAGTTGTGTTGTTAATTAAGAAGCCAAATGTGATGTAATTTACTTTTGTGAATCTAAACTACTTAAAGTGGAGAGTTTGTCTCTTTTAGCTCTGTGGCCTTGAAAATTTTATAATGAGGTAGCTCTTTGAAGATATAATTGATTAGAAAATAGTGAAAACATTAGAGAACTGTGGTTTGAAAACAGTGAGTATGTTTTCATTGCTGCAGCCGGAGCTCAGGAGCCTCACAGAGCGGTGGTGACCCTGAGAGAGCTCAGCTAGCATCGAGTGCTCTGTCTTGCTCTCGGTGTGCTCAGTGCTTCACACACGTTTTCTCATTAAATCCTTACAATTCTAAGGGAGGTAATACAGCAACATATTATTCCTTTCAAATGAGGAAAATCGAGGCTTTGCGGGAGGTCCAGTAACCTGTACTGCCAGGTTACTAGTGGGAATGCCTACTGAGCAATTGTTTTTGCCTTGAGATGACAGTGACCCACAGTGTGTAGGAATGAAGATAGATGATGGGCTTTGTTGGGACTGAAGGCCCTCAGGGGAGAAACTGGCACAGTGTCCCTTACTCAGTTGCACTATTTAATCATTTTCATCTGTCTTACTCAACTGTGAATTGCTTGAGTTCAGTCTTATGTTATCTAATCAGAGGGATAGGTACTTCTTCATAATGGCCCTTTATAAGAGAGTTGATAATCTTAAGACATTATCTTTTTTAATAAATGTTTTTGCTGCTTACTGAAGTGTAATATGTATGTGTTCATTGTAGACATTTTGGAAAAATTGAAAAAGTATGAGGAGAGATAATAATTTTTAATGTTTAAGCTTTTTAGATTACCATATTTTTCAGACTATAAGACACACCTTTTTTACTACATTTTGTGCTTCAAAAATTTTTTTTCCTGTTTTCCTCTAAAACCTAGGTGCGTCTTATAGTCAGAAAAATATGGTACTTCATTTAATCTTTACAACAGTCTCATGAGGTAAATGTTATTCCCATTTTATAGATGAGGGAAATGAGGTTTAAAAAACTTATGCGTCTCGCTTAAGATTACTGAGCTGTAGGTGGTTGAGCTGGAATTTGAACTCTGGCATTCTGACACCAGATTCCAGATATTGCCTCCCCAAGGTAACATTTTTTTCCTGGATATTTTTAAAACTGAGTGTCTTTGTAATTTAAAAATAAAAATTACATATTTGGGGCCATACCATATATTCAATTTTATTTACTGCCTATCTCAGTTAATTTTTGTGTGTCATTAAAAATTCCTTAGACACTAGTTTTAATTGCTACAGGATATTCCATTTTATGGAGATACTGTTTAAAAATTGAAGAATAGCCCTGACTGGTGTGGCTCAGCAGGTTGAGCACCGGCCTGCGAGCTGAGAGGGCGCTGGTGTGATTCCCTGTCAGGACACGTGCCTGGGTTGCAGGCCAGGTCCCTGGCTGGGGCTGTGCAGGAGGCAACTCTCGTACAGCGATGTGTCTCTACTTCTGCTTCTCCCACCCCTCCCCTCTCTCTGGAAATAAATAAATAAAATCTTTTAAAAGATTGAAAAATAACATGTAGTGATCTAATGTCACCTGGGGAGCTTGCTAAAATATATATTCTAATTTAGTAGGTCTGGGGTGGGGCCTGAAATTTCACATTAAACTCTTAAGTGATAGGCTGCACTTTGGGTAGCAAGGAAGTAAAATACTTAGAATGATGTCAGGCATCAAAATAAGTGCTCAATAAATGTTACCTATTTGGGTGGTTTCCAATCACTCAGCTCTTAAGAAGTAGTGTTGTGCTGACTAAACCTTTGCCCATAAATGTTTGCATTTTGATTTTCCTGGGCTTGGTCCTAGAAGGGGGTTATTGGGACTAAACCTGCCCCACATGTTTTCCAAATCTTCCATGACTTCCTTCTTTCCATACTCTTTTTCAGTTGTGGACGTGTCGCTTAAGTAAAACTGATGGGTTACTAATTCATAGAATTTTAGCACTTGAAGAGAGAAATCATCTTCTAGGGAAATGAAGTCTACTCTTCCTAATAGCTTGTCCATTTTTGGACAAATGTGGAGGGGGCAGGGTGTTTTGATTGTTACAACTATGGGGGAGTGTTACCAGCATCTAAAGGAAAGGGCCAGACAGGCTTAATGTACTCACTGTATGGGTGGGACAGTTTTACACAGCAAGGAATTGTCCTGTCCAGAAGGCCAGTGGTTTTCCCAAGGGGTAATCCCTGAGACCAGGTCCCTTTGTTTTATGGATGTGAAACAGCACCCTGGAGGGGGCAGGTTGGAAGCACATTCTTGCAGCCTCCTGGTGCTAGAGCTGTGGTTGGAACAGTGTCTTGTCTGTCAGTCCATTGCTTTGTACAAGATAATATTTGGCCCGTCCTTTTTACTGAACTGTTTCAGTGATACGTGACTTGCTGGTGAAGCTTGGTGTAATCATTGCCCTCTGTCTGAAAAGTTGTAACAAGATCATATGTGACAAAAGGGAGTGCCCTTTAGATATCACATATTTACTTTAATTCTTAGTTATCAAAATGACTAAGATTTTTGTGTTCGATAGACTCTCTTTTAAGATAAGCTAAGAAGCAATAATATGTGTAACAAAATAATACCCCTGGGATTTGGAATTCTGAGTTCCAGTTCCTTTTCTGTCACTGAGTTGCTGGATGAGCTCTTGCAAGTTGCTATTTTGTTTGCCATATTTTGATGTTATAAAAGTGTAATGAAAAATCCTGTTTCAGGTTGTTAACAGTGAATGTGAGACCTTGGTTTGGCTAGGAAAGAGTTCAGAGCCAAGAATTCAATGCAAGAGAAAGTTTATTTAGAAAGTCATAGAAGTAGAAGAAGTGAGCCAGTTGGGCCGTGTGGACTCAGGAAACAAGTCACAGAGGCAAAAGGAGTGTGCCCTTTGGAGCTAAGGAGAAAGAGAGCAAAGGTACATGCTTGAGGGAATGGCCCTGGCCTGCTAGAGAGAGAGACAGAGAGAGAAGCGAAGGGGGAGGGGGGGGTAGGGGAGGGGGAGAAGGAAGAGAAAGAGCGCACACGTGCAAGCCAGCACTGTAAGGGTTTTAAAGGTGGGGATTTTAGAGAAGGTCTCAGGGGTCGGTCACTTTTAGGGGAGGCTCGGGAAACAAGTTACAGAGGCAAGTGAAAGGCTCCTGGAGCTTACTAGAAAGAGAGAAGCAAGGAAACAGCGCCTGAGGGAAGGTGGTAGGGAAAGGCACAGGCGTGTTCTATAGAGAAAGCCATGCTGGGTATTTATTTATCTGTCTTGAGGTTATTTATGTGGATGGAGGTCCCAGAGGAGGGTCTTAATAGAATATTCATTGGCTTTTGAGGTATGTCCTTTTCAGGGTCCTTGTCTTTGCTGATTGGTTGGTGCCGGGACAGGGGTCATTTCCTCGAGGCAGCTGGTCCTGATGTCAGTCATAGCGTTCCTTGTCTGGTTTTGCTGCTTATCTGGGCTTGGAGCTGAAGCACAACTGAGGCCTAGATGTATTTGGTGTGGGTCAGAAGCTCATCCTGGGAGCTTAACAATTAAGGGCTATTCTCTGGCCCCCTCGTTCATTCCCCCTCCAAGGAGGTCTAACCCGTATGACTAGCAACAGGGAGGAAAGGTTCAGGGGAGGGTCCGAACCGCATAGCCAGCTGTATGAAGGGTCGGGGGTTTAAACTGCATGACCAGTGATATGTTAGGGGAGGAAAGGTCACACTGGATGAGTTTCACCCTACAATACTTGTTTCCCAGTTGCTAGGCACCTGGGCTTTCTGACCTGGTGACCTATACCTGGCCTGTCCTTCCTTCCCGGCCCATGTCTGTCTAACTACCTACTAAATCAAGGATACATACCAAATGGATTATCACTGAGGAAGGGAAAAGGAGATTAGTTTTGTTTTGTGCTTTATATTTCTGTACTATTTTAAAACTTTATATTTTTAAAGATTTTATTTATTTTAGAGAGGGGAAAGGAGGGAGAAAGAGAGGTAGAGAAACATCAATGTGTAGTTGCCTCTTGCACCCCCCAGTGGGGACCTGCCTACAACCCAGGCATGTGTCCCAACTGGGAGTCGTCAAATTGCGACCCTTTGGTTTGCAGGCAGGCACTCAATCCACTGAGCCACACTAGCCGGGGCTATTTAAAAATTTTAAAAGAATATGTTATACATTAATTAATTTGTTTTTATTTAAAATATATTTGGTTTTACACTTTAATACCTTTGAAATCAGCTTGTGTCATAGAGTTGTTGGTGGGTCACAATTGAAGTGGCAGTGGTTTTTTTCCTTAATGGTTATCGCAGTACCATCTGGCTTACTGCAGTACAGTTCTGACAGTGACCATCCAGAGTTTGCAAAGACTTAACAAGTTAAGAGGCATAGGACCCCCTAAGACTGCCCTTAGTTCAGATTCTGGCCACATTTCTGACCAACTGGATACAAGTTTGGGGATTTCCATAATCCCTGAAGGTTCACTAATTCACTAGGACGACTCATGGAACTCAAGAAAGCACTATACTTAAAATTGCAAGGATACAAATCAGAACCAGCCAAATGAAGAGTTGCACGGGGGTCCTGAAGGTAGAACTTACGTTACTAACCCCCATGTCACCATCCCAGGACATTAACTGGCTCACCCACCAGGAAGCTCTGTGGAACTTCAGTACAGTTTTTATTGGGTAGGCTTGATAGATGGAATCACTGATTATGTACTTGAACTCAACCTTCAGCCCTCTCTCCTCCCTCAGGGTTGGGCTGTCTCCTAGCCCCAACCCAATCCTCTCATCACATGGCTGGTCTTTTTGATGACCAGTCCCCATCCTGAGTCATCTCTTGGCATTAACTCAAGGGTGATCCAAGGGGCTCGTGAATAAGACACTCCCATTATTCAGGAAATTCCAAGGATTTAGAATCTCCCTACCAGGAACCAGGGACAAAGACCAGTAAGATTCTTTATTATAGAACAGTGATGCAAAATGATGGTGTATTAGACTTAATGGAGTACAGTAATTTTAAAGCAACTTTTTAGGCTTTTTGATGTAAGTTAACATATGAAGTGTTTTGAGCTTTCTTCTGCATAAAGTACTTTATGTAATATAATGTTTGCCTAAAAGAAGCTAGGTGTGTAATGAAACCAGGGTAAGTTCAGACCTTGGTGACATTATGTACTAACTGTGACTCTCTGAACCCCATTTTTCTTTTCTTTTTAAAAAAGATTTTATTTATTTATTTCTAGAGAGAGGGAAAGAGAGGGATAAAGAGGGAGAGAAACATCAACATGTGGTTGCCTCTTGAGTGCCCCCCACTGGGGACCTGGCCTGCAACCCAGGCATGTACTCTGACTAGGAATCAAACTGGTGACCCTTTGGTTCACAGGCTGGCACCCAGTCCACCGAGCCACACCAGCCAGGGCTCCCCATTTTTCTCATTTGCAAAATAGCTATAGCTTTGTAAAATGTAAAACACTTCCAGCATAGTGTCAGGCATGGAGTAGACATTCACTGAAGTATCCTTAGTGTTGCTGTTTGCCTTATCTAGTTGTTGGTCTTAACATTTGCAGCTTTTGCCTTTATAGGTGGGCAGGGATTGGGTTTTAATCTGAATTGGATGTAGAGAATGCAGCTGTGCCTTTGATATAATGTATTATTCCCTTTGTTGGACTTTAATAATGTGAACTTTTGTTTCCCATTATTAACTAGAATTCTTGTGAAGTGATACTTGGAATAAAATTTACTTCTCTCTTACCTGTGGGCACCATTTAGAATGACCGTTGGCTACTCCTCTTGGCTAAGAGTTATAAACCAGTGTTGATAGCATTACTGTATTGGTTGACTGGCTTGGAGAGGATTAACCATATTCATATATATTCAGATTCACAGGGACGTAGTAGTTCCTGGCAGCCTTGGAAGCAAACTAAAACTATTACAGGAGTCTTACTGTCTCTCCTTAAAACAGTTAGCGTTTGGATCCTGTCATTGCCAGCTTTACTGTCTTCTACACCTGTTTTGCAATGTACAGTTTGCCTTTGATTTGTGAGAGTTTTAACACATAGCTAATTGCTAGCCTTTTAAACTTTTGGAACTTTGAAACACAAAATTGATCTGTAAGCATATTACAGCATTTCCCTACTCCTTACTCTCTACTCTTTTAAGTAGATGAGTTTAATAAGTAAGTGGAATTAGTTCTTCATTTTCCTTGTTTTTGCAGCCCTTGAAATATCTTGTTTACCCATTTATGCTAAATTAATAAGAACAGATGTGGAGATTCTCTTGTTTTTTCCTTCTCCCAGGAGGGAGAATGCTTTCTTTAGGTGGAAATACATAGAGGGTTTCAAATCTACAGAGCCTTTTCTTTCTAAATGTATTATTTTATTTTATTATTTTCTAATTGAATTTGTCAGGGTGACATGGGTTAATAAAATTATATAGGTTTCAGGTGTACAATTCTATATCAATCTACAGAGCCTTGTCGGGAAAGGAAACTCGATTATGTAAAGTATGTCAGAATTAGGATGTTTCCATTTTCCTTGGTTTTCTAGAGAGAAGTTGAAAAATTGAACTAGTTAGATTTAACCGGAACATTATTTCTTGGCCCTGAATATTTGGTCATTATATGGAGTTTTGATATTTAAATACATTGAAGTCTGTGTCCAAAAATAATAGCAGAGTTCAGGTGGAATTTCCATTGTATTAGGAAGGTATCTTAGGTATCATAGACTCTTGAGTTCCAAAAGACCCTGAAGATCATCTGAACCAATGTGCTTCTTAAGTTGTCTCTTCTGAAATGTTGGTGACAGATGGCCCTGTAGCTCTGTGAGCTATTTTGAGAGGCAGTGTGTTTCATTATGGGCAGCTCTGATTCCTGAGGTTCTTCCTCATTTTAACCCACTTCCCTGTGCAACACCTTCTCCTAGTTCCTCGGCCCATTCTTTGGAGCAGTCCAGAGTACTCTGACCTCTTATCCTGTTTGACACTGCACGAGGTAGATCACTCTTCATGCGCTTGGCCTCCTTGTCTTCAAGTTAATCCTTCAGTCAGTCGTGTTACATGGCTAACTGACCTTTCTGGGATACAGATTATTAGAAGTCCCTTTTAAAATGCATCTTCCTTAGAGAATTCTACCCTTCTGTGGGGAAAATGCCTAACATTGTCATAGCTCTTCATGAATTTTTATTTTATTTGCTTAGAGATTCATGGTAACTGATATCTTTATTCCGAAAAGATTTTTTTTTTGTTTCTATTAAATTCAATATTTATTGCTCTTCATAGGCTTTTTGTTCTTCGGTCCCTCCCCTGTAGTAGTCCTGAGTTTATAGAAGCTAAAAACCTGAGCTGAGCAGTCGGGAGGGGCCAGGTGTTTGTTTTATTTTGTTTGTTTATTTTGGTGCTCCTCAGTGTGATTTCCTTCCCTAAATTGTCATTTTGATGCAGGTACTGTGTTTACATTTAGCTTTATAGCATTCCGTTTCATGTTATTTTCTCCTTAAATCTTATGAGCAACAGTATTTTCTTGTTCTTTAACCACAAAGCAAATGTCCTTTATGTATTTTTGCTATGATTGGATGTGTTTCATGTTGCTTCTAATTAATTACAATTCTTAAGTTTTCTAAACAGAATCCTTTTAAGACATAAAGACTAATGTTCTTCAAAGTCTTTTGAAAGTACGTAGACTTTCCTGTATTTGTTTTTTGTTTGTTCAGATGGGGAAACAGTCTATTTTTATTCTAAGTAAAATTTGGTTTCAGTCCTAAGACTTTAAAAATAATAATTGTCAGTATACTATTGAATACTACTGCATGCAAGATGCTTTGTTAAGCAGTACATGCTATATAATGTCTTCTAAGTCAACGAATTTAATAACAGCTCTCTGAGTTAGGTGTTACTGTTATTCTCATTATACCGATGAGGAATTTAAGACAATGAGGTTAAACGGTTTGTCCAAGGGCATGTAGTTGATAAGTGGCAGAAATGAGACAAACCAAGGCAGTCTGACTTCTGGATCCTGTACTCTTAGTCACTGTATTTACAGCTGTTTGCTTTCTGATAAAAGAATTGTAAATGAGCCGTCTTGCTGTTATTGCTGAGATAGCCCTTTCTATCAAAATACACATTGATCATTTTGTTTTTGTGTTTTAAAATATGCAGTGTCACCAGAGGCCATGAGTGATTACTAGACATTCTGATTTTACTTGCTTTCAGTCAGGACCATGTAATGTAAATGATTTCTGTGGAATTATTGGGCCATTTTATTTCTAATTTCTATGAAAGAATTATCTGTGAAGGACCTGGGACATAGCAGGCAACCCAAAGCCTGTATCTCTAATTGTGTGTGAAGCTTATATGAAATCAGATATGGTCAAATATAATCTTTTACATTTCATAATTTTGCTGCCTTTAAGTTTGGACTTCAGGTTTATAAAGGACCCTGAAAGTGTTCCTGAAACTCTTTGAAAAGGTCCATGAGGTCCAAACTTTTTTGTAATAATATTAAGGCATTGATTTTCTTTTTCACTCTGTGTCTCATATGTGTACAGAGGGGTTTTCTAGAGGCTAAATAGCATGTTATTACAACAGATTGAATTTAGAAGCAGATCTGAGAATCTAACTGTTTTCCATTCAAGTAGCAACTAACAAAAATATAAAACAGTGCTACTCTCTTCACTTAAAGTTTAATTTTGGAAAATATTTTTTATCAGATAATATTATTTATGTTAACATCACTGGTTTATTGTTGCTTAAAAATGAATAAACAAAAATCAAAAACAAACAAAAAAACAAAAAATGAATAAACAACTGTTTGGAAATTCTTTTTTTGTTTTTTCCAAAATTTTTTTAAAGCTTTATATTTTTTAAGATATTATTTATTTATTTTTTAGAGGGGAAGGGAGGGAGAGAAATGTGGTTGCCTCTTGCGTGCCCCCTACCAGGGACCTGGCCTGCAACCCAGGCATGTGCCCTGACTGGGGATTGAACTGGCGACCCTTTGGTTCACAGGCCGGCACTCAATCCACTAAGCCACACCAGCCAGGGTGGAAATTCTTAATTTTAGTTTCTAATTCAGTAGATATTGATAGATATGCCCCATGTAAACTAATGCTCTTTGGAGTCCTCAAAGGCTATACTGGGGTCATGGGACCAAAAACTTTGAGCACCACTTATTTAGATTAGTTGTATCATATGATATTAAAGAAAATCTTGATATAGAAGATTTAGAGCATCTAGAGCATAGTGAAAGATTTAAAATATGAAATGAATCATTTTTATTAATTACTACTAAATATTTTTCTTTTGAACGGTGCGAGCAGGAGACTGGAACCCACCGAACGACCCCTTCAGATTGTGTATGATTACTTATCCAGGCTGGGGTATGACGACCCTGTGCGCATCCAGCAGGAAGCGACAAATCCCGACCTTGGCTGCATGCTTCGATTTTACGGTGGTAAGAACAGATCAGTGACTTTGTGACTATGTTAACTGCTTTTCAGTTGATCGTTTATGCCTCTATCTATCTTTAGTTTCTAAAAGCATTTAATCAAATCTGTTTTTAAGCCAATGAACTATTAAACAATAAAAACAAGGGGGTGGTGGTTAATGGAAGACTTTATAAGTATTAGCCAAAAATATCTTCTATGTTTTTACTCTTTTTGTTTTAGTGTTTTGCTGACTTACTAGAATTATCTTTTTTATCTTTGCCAGAATCTTGATGAAACCATGCTTTAATATCAGTTAAATTTTCAAATTCTTTATAAAGCCCATGAATAGTTTAAGAATGTTGAGAAGTAAGTGGTCATTATTATTTATGACTTAACATTATTATTTATGACTTAACATTAGATGAATTCACCTATCAAATGTGTATATTGTATTAAGTGGGCTTTAAATTTAGGATTTTTTACTTTCTCTTGGTACATTTCTCCCCTTCCAGCATTTTTCACCTGATCACTTCAATAATAAAGTTAGATTTATTAAAATCAGATACTTTCAGAATATTACTTTTCAGATATACATAGTCCACTAATACCACTATTGAGAACCATTCATTGACTGCTTACTGTGTGCTTTTATGCTTCAGAATTACCTAATTTAGACATTAAGTCCACCTATGTGATAGGAACCATTAGGTTGTTGTATAGATGAGAAAACTGAGGCAGAAGCGAAAAAACTTGTTCAAAGTCATACAACTAGTGACAGAACATGTCTAACACCTGATATTTTTAATTAATATGCCCCAATTATCAAACAGTTGAACTAATAGCTAAATTATTCACTAATATGTATGTAGGCATAACCATTGGATAAGATTCTCTCCTCCTATTTTTCCAATTATTGTTTTATTCTTTGTGTAATTTCTTTGTGTGTATGTGTGTGTGTGAGAGAGAGAGAGAGAGAGAGAGACACAAACATAGATTTGTTGTTCTCTTTGTTTATACATTTATTGGTTGACTCTCGTATGTGCCCTGACCAGGGATCGACACTGCTGCCTTGGCCTGTGCAATGCTCTAACCAACTGAACTACTTGAGCAGGGCTTTGTATACTTCGTCTTCTTTTTCTTCTTCTTCTTCTTTTTTTAAATCAATTATGCCAATTATGCCAATTGGGACACTTGTCCCAATTTTTCACTCTTGTCCCCTTCTATCAGCAACCCCACTCCTTCTGGCAATCCCCCCTCTTTTGTTCATGTCCATGGGTCATGCATACAAGTTCTTCGCCAGTTCCATTTCCTATACTTTCTTTTAACATCCCTCTGCCTATTCTGTAACTACTAATTTGTATTAATCCCTTCACTTTTCCCTCATTCCCCCAGACACCCCTCCTAACTAGCCACCATCCCAGTGTTCTCCATATCTATGATTCTGTTTCTGTTCTGCGTGTTTGCTCATTTTGTTTTTTAGATTCAATTGTTGATAGTTATGTATTTTTTACCATTTTAATGTTCATAGTTGGATCTTCTTTTTCTTAAATAAGTCCCTTTAACATTTATAAAACAATAGTTTAGCGATGATGAACTCCTTTAGCTTTACCTTGTCTGGGAAGCACTTTATTTGCCCTTCAGTTCTAAATGATAGCTTTGCTGGATAGAGTAATCTAGGTTGTAGGTCCTTGCTTTTCATGACTTCAAATACTTCTTGCCAGTCCCTTCTAGCCTGTAAAGTTTCTTTAAAAAATCAGCTAACAGTCTTATGAGAACTTCTTTGCAGGGAATTAACTGCTTTTCTCTTGCTGCTTTGAAGATTCTCTCTTTAACCTTTGGCATTTTAATTATGATATGTGTGTCTTGGTGTGGTCCTCTTTGGGTCCATCTTGTTTGGGACTTTGTGCTTCCTGGACTTGCATGTCTATTTCCTTCACCAAATTAGGGAAGTTTTCTTCTATTTTTTCAAGTAGGTTTCCATTTTGTTGCTCTTTCTGTGAATGTTGGAACATTTGAAGTTGTCCCAGAGGCTCCTTATACTATCCTTGATTTTTTGTATTCTTTTTTCTTCTTGCTGTACTGATTGGATGTCTTTTTCTTCCTTATGTTCCAACTCATTGATTTGATTCTTGGCTTCATCTCCTGAAGCTGTTGATTCTCTGTAAATTGTTCTTTATTTCAGTTAGTGTATCCTTCATTTCAGCCTGTGTCTTTTTTATGCTGTTGAAGTACTCACAGTTCCTTGAACATCCTTATAACCAGTGGTTTGAACTCTGCATCTGATAGATTGCTTATCTCCATTTTGTTTAGTTCTTTTTCTGGAGTTTTGATCTGTTTTTTCATTTGGGCCATATTTCTTTGTCTCCTCATTTTGGCAACCTCCCCGTGTTTGTTTCTGTGTATTAAGTAGAGCTTCTTTGACTTTGTGTCTTAGTGTCATGGCCTAATGTAGTAGGTGTCCTGTAGGGTCCAGTGGCACAGCCTCCCCTATCTCCCAAGCTGTGTACTTGAGGTGCACCCTCTGTGCGGGCTGAGTACTCTCTCCTCTTATAGATGAGTCTTGATTGCCGCCAGCAGGTCAATGGGAAGGGTTTACCCAGTCCAGACAGCTGGAGGACTGGCTGTGACCCCTGGCCAGCAACCACCTCCCTCCATGGCTTGTGGAGGTGATTGGGAGGTACTCCAATGTGGTCTGTAACTGTCCACTGGGTGTGCAGGCTCTGGGGTTTCCCAGGTGATACAGGCCAAGGTCAGCCTCCATCTGTGTTCTGTCTGGGGCCCCTTGGCATAAGCTACACAGCGATCTGAGATGGCTGCTGCTTGTGCTGATCCAGGGCCTACTCAGTGAGAGTTAAGGAAGGGGCGGGGCTCAGCTGATGCTTGTTTGAGAGGATTTAGGAAGGATTGAAGCCTGCAAATAGCCCAGGGTATGGCAAAGCTACTGTTACCCCCCTGGGGTGGGCTCGTAAGTTGAATGCAGAGGACCCTTAGGTAATTATCAGGGTGGGATTTACTGTGTGAGCCAGGTTGATGGAAATCCAGACATGGTGCTGCAGCACTGTGACTGTGTGTGGGGGAGGACTCAGAAAAGGTATAGTGGCTTGCTGTCTGCAGTTCTGTCTGAGAGGAAGCTGTCGCCCAGCTCTTGCCCTGATGTCTCCACTGCAGTTCCTCCCTGTATGCCACTGGTGCCCTTCAAGGTGCTGCCCTGGTGCTGGAGCCCAGAGGGAGTGGGTCTGTGTGTTTCTTTGTATACTTCTTGATACAACTCTTGTGGGATGTCACAAACCAGTTTTATTAAGTGAACTTCACAAAAGATTTTATTTGTTATTTTCATCAATAGTGTTTTATAACATGTTGTTCCTTAGAAGTTGGTTGTGTTTTATTTCCATTAATTTTTCTCCTTTGCTAGTTCTTGGAAGGAGAATAGCTAGATTGAAGTTGAATCTGCAGAAAATCTTTTAAGACTAATTTGAGGCACACAACCCATCTATTACTAAAGCTTTTTTTTAACAGTAGCAAGCTCCTTATCTGATTGTGTTTGAATGTGAGTTCTTCATTATATGTTTTTATTCTTGAATGAAAGTTGAACCTTAAAATGCCCTTGCAGTCCTTTTTAACTGTGGAGATTGCATTCCCATTGTTATATTGCACAGTTGTTTGTACCGATTCCATTGATTTTTTCAGTGACCACCTGATAAATTACGGCATGCTCAGGATCTTAATACACCGTTCAGCAGATATTTCCAGTAAAGCCTAAAAGAGTACCAGTTTGTAGTACTTATATTTTGGGGAGTCTTTAACAGAGAACATCTCCAAAAGTGAACTCTTTTAATTTAGAGAAGCTAACAAAATTTACTGAGAAATTATGTTTGGGAAAAAGGTTTTTAAAACAAATAATTTTTGAAAGTAGGCTACACACACCCCCCAAAAAAACAAAAGGTAAAAATATATCTATAGATAAAAGGTGTTAATTATCAATTGGCTGTGTAACAAATTGCCTCAAAGCTTGGTGACTTAAAATGATAATAAATATTATTTCATACTGTTTCAGTGGGTCAGAAATCAGGAGAAATTTAGCTGGTTGGTTCTGGCTTGGGTCCCATGAGATTGTAGTCACTTTCTTGGTTGAGGCTATAGGAGTCTGAAGGCTGGAGTTGGGCTGGAAGGTTCAAATCTAGCTCAGCTCACTCACGTGGCTGTTGGTAAAAGGTCTCAGTTCCTCACCTGGAGAAGCCATATGGCTTGGCAGGAGATCTCAATTCCTTGCTGTTTGGATCTCCCTGTAGGACTCCCTAAGTATCTTCATGACAGGGCCACTGGCTTCTGCTAGTGATGAGACACACACAGGCTTCCAGGATTTTTATGGTCTGCACTCATCAGTTACCCTATTTTCACCACTTTCTGTTTATTAGATGTGAATCACCAAGTACAGCCTACATTATGGGGAGGGGAATTAGGCCTCACCTTTTGAAGAAAGGAGTATCCGTTTAGATATATCTTAAAACCATCACAAAATTATGTTTCCCTTTCAACTTGTGCCAAAACTGTTTTAATTAGTATACCTTTATGATAGATTCTGATAGGCAAGTTCCCTGTTATCGTGCTTCTCTGAAAAATGAGCGCTCTCTTCGAATCAGAGAAGTCTCTGTGAAGAAGTAGTATTTAGGCTGGTTCTTTAAACACGGACAGAATTTTAGTAAGCAGAAAGGAGGAGGAGGACATGGGATGAGAGACTAGACATCTCAAGACATGTTCTGTGAATCAGATAGATTGAGTCCAGATTGTTTTGAGCCTTGAGTGCAGTATCAGGAGTGTGGCCTTCATTTGGCAGTTGGTAGCTGGGAGCAGTGGGACCCAAGTGAGCTAGAGAAAGATGAATCTGGCAGCAGTGTGAATGATAATTCAGGTATGGATCAATAGGAATCTGAACTGTAGAATAGAAGGAAATCATTCTCATGAGAAACTGTCTGAAGGAATAATCAGTAAGAGTGATGGTTTATTGAGAAGGGGAGTTGAAGAGAACGTAAGAGTTGAAGCGGACTCTTGAGGTCAGGAGAATGACAGGACTTGAGCAGGGAGGAGCTGTTTTGCAGGAATGGTGCTGCCTTGGTTTTAGGCATGCTTCCTTTTACTTCTAAGTGACAGTTAAGTATCTAGCTGGAGGATGTCTGCTAGAGAGTTGGAAACGTGGGACTAATGCTGAGGAAATAAAGATCTGGGGGTGAAGTACATGAGGATGTTAAAGCTGTGGAAGTTAAAGGTATCTTGAAAAGAATTGTATTAGGAAAAGAAGGAGGCTTAAGGCAGAACTTTCATTATAATAACCGGTATTTGTTTTATACCCTTGTTATGTCTGAATATTTTCTAAAGTGTTGCGTACTCTCCATACCCCTCCCAGGTAATCCTTATACCCCTATAGGTATGTTTTATTATTCCAGAGAAGTTGTAACTTGCCCCAGTCAAATAGCATAGTTAGGAAGCACATAAATCTGGCTGGTTCCAAATTTTGTTCTTTTAGCTTCTAAGCTTACTCCACCATTTAGTTGTTGGAGAAAGAGTGTAGAGAACTGGAAAGGACGAGGGATCATGTAATCTAACTTCTCGGTCTCAAACTTGGAAAACTAAGGCCTAAAGATACAAGACGGGTTTGGGGTCAGCGACCAGATGGGACTGCTGAGCCAACCCAGCTTCTCAAAAGTTTTCTGCTGAAATATGTCAAACAGCAGAAGGTTTTTTGTGTTGTATGGGGAGCCTATTGCAAATTTGTAATTTGTTTTGAGGTTTCCTGTTTTTTATTCTTTAAATGTAAGTAAATATTTCATTTTTTACCCCTAATGTGTCAGCCAATATTTCATTATTTGTCTGTTCAACTTTTTGTTTTGTGCTAGCTCTAGGTTTTCACAGCGCTTGGAAAGACGGGGCAGAAAGGCCCTGCACGCCCTGCCTTCACGCAGTCACTTGCAATGGTCGGGTATAAATAGTGCTGCACTTTTTGTCTGGCTCCTTTCACAATTTTTTCTTAGCCTTCAATTTTTCCTCAGTTTGATCATGAAATGTCTGAACTTGAATTTCTTTGGGTTTATCCTGTTTGGGGTTCACTGAACTTCTTGAGTCTGTAAGTTTATGTCTTTCCCTTGGGAAGTTCTCATCCATTTTTTTCTTCAAATAATTTTTAAGCATTGTACTTTCTTTTCTCCCTTTGGTTCTGTCCCTTAGTTCAGTTTTCAGAGTTTTTGGTATGCTGTTTGGGATCAGTTGACTCTCATGTACTGCAGGGCTGAGCCCAGTTTATCAACAGTGGTATGGGACTGTTGTCCAGAGCTCCTTTCTGTTTGTGGTGTCCTGGGGCTTTAACCCACCCTGTCGGGTACTTCCCACAATTGAATCCATACTCCAGGGCTCAGCGGCAGGAGACAGAAAGAGCAACAGGTTTCACGCCACTCTCTTGGGACCGCAGATCTTCCAATCAGAGAGGAAAGGAAGTTCACCCCCCTCAGAGTTTTAGATGCCAGTGTCCCTGACCCTTGTAGCCAAGGAGGGTGTTGGGATTTGAGAAAATGAAGAAAAAGGGGAATAAAAAGAAAAGATGAGGAATTTCCTGTACTTTCTCTGAGTGTTAGGAGACCTCTTTCCTACTCCTCAAGGCAGAACTCGAGGGCTTCTCTTAGAGCTCTGTCTGCACCAGTGCCCTCTTCTGGGTTTGGGGCTTCTTGAGTCCTGGTTGGAGGATGTCAGAGGAAGAAAAAAGGTAAACTCGCCATTGGTTAGGTGGTATTTCAAATTCTGTTCTTCTTCCCTAATTCATGGGGTCTTCATATAGCTGCTCTGTGTATTCTGTCCAGATTTATAGGTGCATTCAGTAGGAGAGACAGGATGCAGTGTGCTTTCTCCATTTACTCAGAATCAAGAAGTGCTTCATTTTAATATAGTACAATTTAATGCTTTTTCTTTATTTTCTAGAAGCTTTACTGTTTTAGTTTTCAGTTTCTATTCACAGTCCATCTGTATGACTTTATGTTTTTATTTTCTTTGTTTTCAGTATCATTATGACCTCCTGGGCTGGTATATATTTATTTCAACTCATTACAGCCATTCTTTTTTCTTTTTGTGTTCTTAATATTGCTTTATTGTCCTTTTATTTTTTTAAGTATATTTTATTGATTATGTTATCACAGATGTTCCAATTTTTCCCCCTTTGCAACACTCTGCCCCATACTCCCTTTCCCTCTAGCACTACCCCCTTAGTTTCGGTCTGTGGGTCTGCATGTAAGTTCTTTGGCTTCTCCATTTCCTATACTATTCTTAACATCCCCCTATTTTGTACCTACCAATTATGCTTCTTTTAAAAATATTTTTTTTAATTTATTATGTTTAGAGAGAGGAAAGGAAGGAGAAAGAGAGGGAGAGAAACATCAGTGTGTGGTTGCCTCTTGAGCGCCCCTGCTGGGGACCTGGCCCTCAACCCAGGCATGTGCCTGGACTGGGAATCAAACTGGCAACCCTTTGGTTCGCAGGCCAATGCTCACCAGCCAGGGCCCAATTATGCTTTTTAATCCCTGCACCTTTCCCCCATTCTCCCTCCTCCCCCTCCCTGCTGATAACCCTCCAAATGATCTTTCTATGATTCTATTCCTTTTCTGGTTGTTAGCTTGTTTGTTTGTTTAGAATCAGTTGTCGATAGTTGTGAATTTGTTGCTTTTTTAATGTTCATAGTTGTGATCTTCCTTTTCTTAAATAAGTCCCTTTAACATTTCGTGTAATAATGGTTTGGTGAGGATGAAGTCCTTTAGCTTTACTTTGTCTGGGAAGCACTTTATCTGCCCTTCCATTTTAAATGACAGCTTTGCTAGATAGAGTAATCTAGGTTGTAGGTCCTTGCTTTTCATCAATTTGAATACTTCTTGCCAGTCCCTTCTAGCCTGCAAAGTTTCTCTTAAAGAATCACCTGACAGTCTTCATGGGAACCCCTTTGTAGGGAATTAATGGCTTTTCTCTTACTGCTTTTAAGATTTTCTCTTTATATTTAACCTTTGACATTTTAATTATGATGTGTCTTGGTGTGGTCCTCTTTGGGTCCACCTTGTTTGGGCCTCCCTCTGCTGTCTGGACTTGTATGTCTATTTCCTTCGCCAAATTAGGGAAGGTTTCTTTCATTATTTTTTCAAATAAGTTTTCAATTTCTCACTCTTCCTCTTCTCCTTCTGACACCCCTGTGATTCAGATGTTGGCACGTTTGGAGGTGTCCCAGAGTTTTCTTACACTATCCTCATTTTTGTGAAATCTTGTTTCTTCTCTCTGTTCTCTGGTTGAATGTTTATTTCTTCCTTATGTTCCAAATCATTGATTTGAATCCCAGCTTTCTTGCCTTCATGGTTGGTTCTTTGTAGATTTTTCTTTATTTCACTTAGTGTGACCTTCATTTCTTCCTTTATGTTGTTGTCATACTCAACGAGTTCTTTGAGCATCTTGATCACCAGTGTTTTGAACTCTGCATCTAATAGGTTGGCTGTCTCTGTTTTATTTAGTTCTTTTTTCTGGGCTTTGGTTCTGTTGTTTCATTTGGGCCATATTTCTTCATCACCTCAATTTGGCAGCCTCCCTTTGTTTGTTTCTATGTATTAGGTAGATTTGCTTTGATTCCCTGTAAAAGGCTCCTATAAATCATGTGGGGTGGAGCCTTAGGTGGCCAGGGTAGGGCAACCCACTTGACCATTTTGTGGCTCTGTGCAAGGGGGCGTGGCAGAGGGAAGGCTCAGAGGGAGGGACTTTATTGCTGCCTGGCTTCTGGAGTTTTGCCTGGCACTTGCCTCATTTCCAGTCACTTCACCCACTCCTTGTATGGCGACTGGCACCCGTTCAGCTGTTGCCCTGGTGCCGAGTGCCAGACTGGGTGGGTTTGTGTACATTTTAAGACCATGTAGGCCCTCTAAGTGGAGTCCCCTGAAAATCTGGTAATTTCCTCCATGCTCCAACCCCCACTGGTTTTTATAGCCAGAAGTTATGGGGCTTTATATTCCCAGCACTAGATCTCTGGGCTGTGTGGTCTGGTCTGGGGCTGGGATCGCCTGCTTCCAAGATACCCCTCCCAATTTTTATCCATCACAAGTGAATGTGGGACCACCCGTGCCAGTTCTACTACCTCCTCTCTGCACCACACCGTGCATCTCCTCACCTCTCTGCTGTGACTCCGCCCCTCCTACCCTTCTGGATGACTGTGGCTTCTTTAAATCCTTGGTCATTGGACTTCCATACAGTTCGATTTTCTGACAGTTCTGGGTATTGTTTGTTTTGAGATTTAGTTGTAATTTCTTTCTGTGGTTGCACAAGGAGGCAATGTGTGTCCCCCTATGCCTCTGTCTTGACTGGAAGTCTATTATCCATTATAGCCGTTCCTTTTGGTGCTCAATTTGTCTGATCTTGGCTACTGGGAGCTCTTCTCACTTGGTTTCTATGTTCCTCCAATATGACTCCAGTAGTCTTCAATAGCCTTCTGGATTTTCCATCAAGTTCTTGCACAACAAAATGTACTAGGCTGTTCTTTTTCTCTGACTCAGAGTAGGAATAGAACATTTTTTAAGGACTCATGGATCATTTTAATGAAAAATGATATTTAGGTATATTTTGTTATGGGCAGTGGAGGTACTCATTGCTACAGGGTTACCCTTGATTCTCTTTTTAGAAATGTTTTTTTTAATTATAAAAGCTATTCATTTTCTTTTTTTTAATTTAAATTATTTTATTGTTGTTCAATTACAGTTGTCCGTATTTTCTCCCCTCCCCTCCACCCCACCCCCTCCAAACCTGCCTCCCTTCCTTGCTTCCACCCTCCCTCTTGGCTTTGTCCATGTGTCCTTTACAGTAGTTCCTGAAAACCCTTCTCCCCATGGTCCCCTCCCCCCTCCCCTCTGGCTGTTGTTAGATTGCTCTTAATTTCAGTGTCTCTGGTTATATTTTGTTTCCTTTTTCCTTTTGCTGATTATGTTCCAGTTAAAGGTGAGATCATATGGTATTTGTCCCTCACCACCTGGCTTATTTTACTTGCTATTCATTTTAAAGAACATTTTAAAGTATAAATACATAAGGATAATAAAATTATCCCTAATTTTTCACCTAGAATTTTGGCTTTCGAACCTGGAAAACCAGTTTTTAGTTAGAACTATTAGGTAGATATTTCAAATTATTATTAGAACTTCTTCATTTTTTTTAATCACTTTCAGAGGATCAGAGACTTGAGGGATTCTGGATATTTACAGACCTTCCAAAATTATTAATAAAACAGCATGTTTATCTGAGGGATCACTTTGTAAATTATATAAATGTCTAACCATTATGCTGTACACCCAAAGCTAATATAATGTTGAAAGTGAACTATAATTGAAAAATAAAGTATTAAAGACCTTCTTTCTAAAATATTTAAATTTAATTTAATGAATTCAAATATATTGAATTCAATTAAAAATTACAGAATTGAATGTTCCCTTCTGAGAGTGGTGGTATAGATAGACTTAGGAGTTTTCACAGTAATAAAACATACAAAGAAATAGAGGCAAGAAAAAAATAGACTCAAAGAATTATACATCAATTGATTTAACATCTGTTTCATGTAAACTTTAAAAGAGACTGTTAGCAATTTGGGACCATGATAATCTATAACAAAGTCCCACTTTTATATAATGTACTAGAACTTTGTAATAAATGATGCCGTTAACCAGGTTGGGGAATATAAAAGTAATGTCAGGTTTGGGGAAAGTAATGAGATTAAAAAACAGCCTTATTGAGATATAACTCAGATATCATAGAACTCACCCCTTAAAAGTACACAATTCAGTGCTTTTTAGTATATTCAGAGAGTTGTAAAACCATCACCACTATTTAATTTTAGAATGTTTTCATCACTGTAAAATGAGACCTTTTGTCCATTAACACTCCTTCCCCTCCCCACTCTCACAGCCCCTGGGAGCCACAAATCTACTTTGTATTTTATAGCTTCGCTTATTGTGGCTGGCTTCTTTTACTTAGCATAATGTTTTCTAGGTTCATCCATGTTGGAGCATGTACCAGTACTTCATATCTTGATCATACAATATTCCATTGTATGAATATATGACATTTTCTTTATGCATTCATCAATTGATGGGCATTTGGGTTGTTCCTAGTTTGGGGCTGTTATGAATGCTACTGTGAAGATTTGTGTACAAGTTTAGGTGTGGATATAAATTTTCAGTTCTCTTGTAGGAATGGAATTGCTGGGTCATATGCTGACTCTGTGTTAAACCTTTTGAGGAAATGCCAGACTGTTTTCCACAAAGTGGCTACAAAATTTTATAACCCCACAGCAATGTATGAGGGTTCCAGTTTCCTTACATTTTGACTACTACTTGTTACTGTTCTTTTTTTGATTATAGTCATCCCAGTGGATATGAACTCAGTGTGGTTTTATTTGCATTTGTCTAATAACTAATGAAGCTGAGCGTCTTCTCATGTGCTTGTTGGCCTTTTGTATATCTTCTCTGGAGAAATGTCTGTTACTATCCTTTACCCATGTTTTAGTTATCTTTTTATTGCTGAATTGTAACACTTCTCTATCTAGATTCAAGTCTTTTACATATATACATGACTTGCCAATATTCTCTCCTATTTTATGAGTCATATTTTCACTTTCTTGACATTTGTTAAAGTACAACAGTTTGTTTAGTTATGATGAAGTCCACTTTATAGTTTCTTTTTTGTCCCTTGTGTGTTTTGTGTTAGTGTCTAAGAAACCATTGCCTAATCTGTAGTCACAAGATTTATTTCTGTGTTCTAAAAGATTTGGCCCTGGCTGGTGCGGCTCAGTGGATTGAGCGCTGGCCTGCGAACCGAAGGGTCGCTGGTTTGATTTCCACTCAGGTCCCTGGTGGGGAGGCACACAAGAGGCAGCCACACATTGAAGTTTCCCTCCCTGTCTTTCTCCTTCCCTTCTCCTCTGTCTAAAAACAAATAAATAAAATCTTTAAAAAAAAAGTTTTGTAGTTTTATTTCCTATATTTAGTTCTGTGATCCATTTTGAATTAATTTTTGTATATGCTAAGAAGTTAGGGATCCAGCTTCATTCTTTTGTACGTGGATATTCAGTTACCCCAGCACCATTTGTTGGCAAGACTCTTCTTTCCCCATTGTGTTCTCTTGGCACCTTTGTCAAGTCAGTTGTTCATAAATGTAGGGGTTTATTTGTGAACTCCCAATTCTATTCCTTTGCTTCGTATCTATCCTTATGTCAGTATTGTACTTTATGTGCCAGGTGTTTACTTTGTATTAAGTTTTGAAATTGGGGAATGTGAGTCCTCTAATTTCGTTCCTCCTTTTCAAGATTGTTATGGCTCTTCTGAGTCCATTTCATTTTTATAGAACTTTTAGAATCAGTTTGTCAATTTCTAACATGAGGGCAGCTAGGATTTTGGTAGGGATTACACTGAATCTGTAAATCAGTTTGGGAAGTTTTGCCATCTTACCAATTTTGTCTTCCAACCTATGAACACTGGATGTCTTTCCATTTTTTTAGGTCTTTAATTTCTGTCAACTGTATTTTGTAGTATTCAGTGAAAAAATTTTGCATTGTCTTCATTTTATTTTTTTAATGCTATCGTAAATGCAGTAGATTTCTTTTTATTAGATTTCTGTATATAAGATCATATCATAATATTTTATTTACTTATTTTTAGAGAGAGGAGAAAGAGAGGGAGAAGAACATTGGTGTGTGGGAGAAACATCAATTGGTTGCCTCTCACATGCCCCCCAGCCAGGGCTGCAATAGCTTTCTTAATTTCACTTTTGAATTGTTTATTCCTAGTGCATAGAAATACCATTTAAAAAAAATTCTTACCTGAGAATATGCTTATTGATTTAAAAGAGAGAGAGGAAGGGGGTGGGGAGAGAGAGAAAAACAGAAATATTGATAGAGAGAGAAACATTGCTCTCATATGCATCCTGACTGGGGATCAAACCTGCAACTTAGCTTTGTGCCCTGATTGGGAATTGAACCTGCAACATTTGGGGCATGGGATGACACTTCAACCAACTGAGCCATCTGGCCAGGGCAGAAATACATTGATTTTAACCAAAACTTCATATCTTGCAGCCTTGTTGAACTCATTTATTAGTTATAATAGTCATTTTGTGGCTTAAGATTTTCTATATATAAGATCATATCATTTGTGAATAGAGATAGTTTTTATTCCTTTCCAGTCTGATAGTGGTTTTGAATTTGTAAATTTGAAGTGAATGGGGATGTTTATTTGACAGGTCTAGTGGGCAAATGGATATATGAGATTTGAACTAAGGAAAGCCTGGGCAGGAGGTAGAAATTCGAGGGCCATTGTCAGCATGCATTTTGCACTTTGGATGGTGGAAGGCAGACCGAAGAACATGGAATAAATAGGAATGAGGTGATAGAGTTAATGTAGAAGCACAAATGGTAGAGACTCAAAAGTGTATGCTCAAAGAGTTTCTCAAATTACGGTTTGTGGGCCACCTGCATTTAAATGACCTGGGATAATTGTTAAAATTAAGTTTTCCTCTGTTCCCTCCCAGACTCTTTGGATTAGACTCTGTTGGTGGATTTTGGCATTCTGCATTTCAAACTAAGTCAGATAATTTTTGGACTCATAGAAATTGGAGAGTCACTGAACTAAGGAAATTCTATAGTTGAGCCTGAGTGGGAATAGGAGAAAACTTTTGTAGCTTCGACAGAAACAACAAGAAGGGCGGAGTTGGAAGAGTGAGAAGAGAGGAGAACCAGCCTCCCGAGCAAGGTGGAATTTAGAAGGTAGATGAAAGGACGGGCCTAGAGTGGGAGGATAATGGCTCTCCCATGTATCGAGTGTTAATATAACAAAGTTTAAAAGGTTTGACGTAATCTAGCAAATTTCCTTATATTGTGTATCTCGTGTTAACATACAACGTTTAAAAACTTTGAAGTAATCTAGCCAAGTTCCTTATATTATATATGGAAACGCATAGTTAAGGCAAAGTGATTCCCAAAGTTCAATTATGTAATGATTATGTAATAATTTCAAGTACAACCTACTCCCAGTTTATGGCTGTTTGCACCGTCTTGTGTTGTTGCTGCTCCTGTTCATTTCTGTGTAGAGTGCTTATCTGGTTTTAGAAGTGCTTCAACTAGGAGCATCTGTTTTGTCATGATGTGCTGTTTGTTCACTCTGTCTCAGTCGTACCAAGGAGATGCTCTTACATGCACGTTTGACTTCTGCCACCATGGTTGGGACAGTGATTGAAATATCAGCCATAAGCTTTTCCTCAAGACCAGAAAGATGGGGTCATGTACAGAACTAGAGTACTCCCATAGTTACGTATTTCTTCCTTCTAGAATAGACTAATCAAACAATAGTGGCTGTCATTTATTCCATACTACCTTTACACCTAAACCTATGCTCAGTACTTTGTATTCATTATCTTAATTCTTATAAGAACCCCCTGAAGGTAAGTAGTACTGTTAATATCCAGACAGTATAAATGAGGAAAGTCCAGCTCAGTGAGATTATGTAGTTCAAGGAAACAAAGCAAGTGGCAGCACCAGAATTCAAACTCAGGACTGAATGTCTGCCTCCTAAATCCATGATCTTAACCACTGTCCCATACTGCCTTTCTCCATGTACATGGAGATATGGCTGTTTTTGGTAGAAGAACTAATTAATAGTGGCATCCAGAGTAAAACCTGGCTCTCTAAACCAAAATTCACCGTACTCCCGTTACATAACCTCAGTGATGGATCATGTTTTAGGACTAAGATCGTATTTTGTAATAATTACATTTCTTGGTTGCTTACATCTATAAAAAAGGTTGCTGAATGTTGACATATAATACTTTCTTTTTCCCTTTCAGTGTTCTTACCCTACTTAAATTGTGGCTTCTGAAGTACTGTTTTCTTTTCAGAAAAACCATGCCAGATGGATCATCTGGATCGAATCCTCCTCTCTGGCATCTATAATGTACGCAAAGGGAAGACCCAGCTGCATAAATGGGCTGAACGCCTAGTTGTTCTCTGTGGCACCTGCCTCATCGTTTCCTCAGTGAAGGATTGTCAGACTGGGAAGATGCACATTTTGCCTCTGGTTGGGGGAAAGGTAAGACTCACAAAGAGGAATTATTCTTCATTTGATCATCTTAATGTTAAAAAAATCACATATGCTTTTTATAGCTTTTCCACATCTCTTGCAAGACACATGAACAATTATTAATGATTACATCACAAAATTTGTCTTTTAGAGTTCTTAAGTTTAAATGAAAGAAATTGACTCAGGCTAATTTAGGCATAAAACAGGTTTGTTTGCATCACAGACTTTAAGGGAGGTCTGTGTCCATGCTGCAAGTTCTGCAGAATCCCTCCTTTTGAAGACACCCCTGTCTCCACTGGTAGGCACTGGCAGTACCAAGAGCAAACAGAGGACGTTCACACTAGAAGCCACGTTTGGAAACTCAAAGTAGCTGCCATTATCCATCACCAGTACAGACTCTTTCCAGTGTCCCTTTTCCCCCCCATTAAACTAAGATTCAGACCTGGGGTGGTCATAAGCCCCCATCCAGCAGCCATGGAGACAAGTCATTTCTTGCATCCATACTAGAGAATTCACTGTCATAGGAAATCTGAATTTTAGAGAACCTCCAGACAAAATGACTGTGAATTGATACTTTGAAACATCTAATCTGATCCAGGTACATAGCAACGTAGATAACATACTTGTAATAAAAAGATAAATTTATAAATGTAGCTGGGCTTAGGAATATAGAACAGAAGAATAAGTGGTGAGTAGGTCTGAGTCTGAGGGCCTGCTGGGCTCTAGGTCTGAAAAGTTGCAGCCACCCAGGAATTCAGCTCCCGTAAGATTTTGACCTAAAGGTGCTCTTCTCACAATAAGGGACCTGGCATCATTTTATCGCTTAAAGCCAGGAAGTAAGTGGTCCTCTTTGCGCCTGAAATACAGAGGGAAAATAAAAAACACCAACAACCAAAAAACAAAACCAAAAACTCCTGTTAACCACTCACTGGAACCAAGGCTTATTTCTAACTGTGGTCTCAAAGAAGTAAGAGGCCCCTGTTATGATCAGGGCCCTACAATCGGGAAATGAACAAACCCCAACTGGCTTACGGAATGAAGTGTGTAGTTGCAGTTGACGGTGGGGCAGGAAGTCACCACTACCAACAGGAGACCTGGTTCTGGGGCTAAAGGACTAAATGAAGAGAGTAAGTAAAATTTCTTCAAAGGGAGAAAGTGAGTGAGAGCAAGGTTGGGAGGTGGAAGAAAGGAAGGATGAGACAGCAAGAAAGAGAATGAAAAAAGAAATGAAGCTTCCATTCAAGTAATTCTTGTCCAGTCTCTCTCTTTCCTCACTAATACAAGAGAATTTCTTTTTAGGGTAGCAATATGACCAAGATCAAAAACTACATCTATCCAACCTTACTTTCAGCTAGTGGTGGCTAGTAGATACAAACAAAAGTTTCTAGGTGGGACTTTTGGGAAAGCCCTTTAAAATGGGCAGGCAGGGATGACTGCCAACACAGTCCCTCTGCATTGGAGGTGGACCAGTCATGGTGATTGTGAACAGCGGGCATGTGCTGAGTGTGGTCATTTGGAAAATAGGAGGCTCTTGGGTCTTTGGTGCCATTATGGAGCTGCTGTACCAGTTATGCACTATTTTTTTAAGCCACTGTTTTATGGCTTAATACAATTAATTGATGTACTGAAGAATTTCACAGATAAAAGAGCCACCCTGGGTGGGTGCTCAGTTGATTGGAACGTCATCCTGTATGCCAAAATGTTGCGGGTTTGATTCTTGGTCAGGGCACAACCTAGGTTGTGGGTTCCATCCCTGGTCGGGGTGCATGTGGAAGGTAACTGTTCAGTGTTTCTCTCTCACATTGGTATCTCTCCCTCTACTCCTCCTTCCTCTCTCTCTAAAAATCAATAAAAAACATATCCTCTGGTGAGGATTAAAATATATGCAGGGTCCGGCACAAATAATGCCCCTTTTTTAGTACAGAATCTTTTACTACAAAATCATAGGCATGTAATTCTGTAACATAACAATATCACATTCAAGCACACCATATGACATTTTAGGTGAAATGTTCAAATTAAAACTACAAATTATTACACCCATATTATTACTGTACCAACCATACTCAAGCACTCCTTACTGCTGCTGGGCCCAGTATATGGGCCCTTAAAGGAGGTGCTGGTACACATTAACAGGAGTCCAGAGAAGAGGGTAGAGGGGAATGGAAAAGTAATATCTGAAGAAATAGTTGTTGAAATTTTTCTAGAAGTAAAGACAAACTTGAGCATTCAGATTGAAAGTACATTGGGTACTAAGGAAGATAAATAAAAATATGTCTCTACTTAGACACACTGCAGAACTCAAAGGACAAAGCAAATAATAAAAGCTTCTAGAGAGAGTAAAAGATTACAAAAAATTGACAGGCTGACAACAGTCTTCATCAACAGTATATACTAGAAGACTACAAAATTGTTGAAAGAAAATAATTGTCAACCTATGTTTTATAGCCAAATGTCCTCCTTTGTTTTACAGCAAAGGTGTAAGATATACAAAACAACAACTACAGGCATTGATAATGGTGGTAAGTTTAATACCGATTGTAAAAAGTTTGAAAAACGTTTATATTTTCATTATGAATGTCAGCTCTTAGAGCTGAAACCACCCTTAACAATGTTCAGGGTGTGGTGGTGTGTTCTGTAGTTAAAAGTAAAGTGCAATGCAGTCTTGGGATGAGAAGATAGAACCACGAAGTAACTTTAATTTTCATTAGAATAATTGTCAAGTATAAATTAAAAAAATTTAAGGATACCCACTAAAAAGTAGAGGGGGGAAAGAGAATATAAAATACCTGTAGTGCTAAAAGAAGGAAGAAAAAGAGTTGGATAGAAGCAGAATAATTAGCATGGTAAATTATCATAAATTGTAGTAATAGAAGTAAATCCAAATATCTCAGTAATCACAATAATTATGAGTGTCAGATTATTTAAATTTTACTACTTGCTGTTTAAAAGAGACAGCTAAAACTTAGAAGGTTGAAAATAAAATGATGTAAAAATTACAGTAGTCAAACAGCAACCAAAATGAAATTGGTATGGCTATATTAACATCACACAAAATATTTACATGAAAGTTTATATGCAACAAAGGACTCATATCCAGACTATATAAAAAACTTCCACAACACAGTGATAGACAAATAACTTAGTGAAAAACAGCTGAAGATTTGAACAGACCCTTTACCAGTGAAGATAAACAGAGGACAAATGCATGAAAAGATTCTCAACATCATCAGTCATTTAGGGAAGTGCAAACTAAAATCACAGATACTATATAGCACTAGAATCACTAAAATCAAAAGACTGGTGAATACCAAGTTTAGCAAAGACGGGGAGCACCTGGAAGACTCACGTGTCACTGGTTGGAATGCATTCACTTTGGAAACCTTTTTTTCTTTTGTTGTTTCTTACAAAGTTAAACATATGCTTATCAGATGATCCAGTGGTTCTGCTAGGTATTGGGAAATAAATATATATATATATTTTTTTTAATTTTTTAAATTTATTTTTAGAGAGGGAAGGGAGGGAGAAAGAGAGAGAGATAAACATCAATGTGCGGTTGCTGGGGGCTGTGGCCTGCAACCCAGGCATGTGTCCTGACTGGGAATCGAACCTGCGATGCTTTGGTTCGCAGCCCGCGCTCAATCCACTGAGCTATGCCAGCCAGGACGTGGAAATGAATGTATATCTTTATAAAGAGTTTGATTAATTGCCCAAAACTAGAAGCAACCCCAGATGTTCACTGACTGATGATAAACAGATTGACATATCCATACAATGGAATACTACTGGGCAATGAAAAGAAATGAACTGTTAATTCCTGTAAGAACAAGGACAAAGCTCAAAGGATCAATCTAGTGAAAGAGGCCGGGTACAAAAGTCCTTTTATTGCATGGTTCCATTTATATGAAGTTCTAAAAAAGACAGGAAGACTGTACTGATAGGAAACAGGTCACTGGTTATCAGTCATGGAGGGAAGGGAATGGACTGCAAAATGGCACAAGGAAAATTTGGGGGGTGATGGGTTTATACAACTATATTTAATTTACACAAACTTATCTAAGTGTTCACACAGAATCAGTGACTTTTTTTTTTTTAAAGATTTTATTTATTTACTTTTAGAGAGGGAAGGGAGGGAGAGAGAGAGAGAGAGAGAGAAACATCAATGTGCGGTTGCTGGGAGACATGGCCTGCAACCTAGGCATGTGCCCTGACTGGGAATCGAACCTGCGATGCCTGGTTCGCAGCCCGAGCTCAATCCACTGAGCTACACCAGCCAGGGCAGAATCAGTGACTTTTTTAAAAACTCCACAAACTTGATGTAAATTATGCTTCAGTAAAATTTACCTCGCAAAAAGAACTGATGTAAAAAGCATTAGTCGAGATAAAGAGGCTCACTACAAATTAATGAAAGCAGCATTTCACCATGAATATTTAATAATTCTGATGTTGTACATATTTTACAATATAGTCTCAGCATATATAATGCAATAATTAATGTAATTACCCAGAGAGGTTGACAAATTAACTTCTAGTGGGAGATTTACAAACTGTTCTCAGTATGACATTATATGACTATAATTTTCTGTGTCAACATCCCATAATAAATATTTTAAAGGGAAGATTATTCTGAGACAATCAGTATTCTTCGTTTTATAATAATTAGAGCTTTATTTTGACACAGACTCATTCAGTTGCAGTGTTCTATTACTAAGAAAAACATGAGCATCACAGTTGAAAGTTATGAATATTATTTAGTTTTATTGGATTTTTAAAATTGATTTGAGAAAGAGAGAGGAAGGGGGGAGAGAGAAGAGACATCAGTTTGTCATTCCACTTATGTATGTGTTCATTGGTTGATTCTCACGTGTGCCCTGACCGGGATTGAACTCCACAACCTTGGCGTGTTGGGACGGTGTTTTCCCTACCAGGCCTTGGATCTTTAAGATGATTCTTTTTTGCTTAAAAGTATTTTATGTTTCTGCCACTTGACTCACTCTTTACTCAGCACCAGAGATCTAATGATTTATGAGTATAACTTGGAAATTCCAGCTGACTCACCAAGAGTCAGTAGCTATGATACGCCAAATCAAGGCGTCAGACAAAGGTGTGTAAGTGGTTCCTTAACTATAAAGACTTCCTCCTCATCAAAGCCATATAAGTTGGATTGTTGAATTGGGAAGAGAATTTCTTTGAAGAAAGCTGTTGTGTTTTCTTCAAAGCCACCATCCCAAATGGGAATTGGGAGGTTTCTTCCTTTTTCCTCAGGCCTGGTGAAAGAGGTTTCAACAGGACTCTAAAGAGAGCTTGATACAGGTCCCCTGCAATAAGGAAGACATAATAGACTGGTGTTCTGCCTTCTGGCCAGCAAGCCTTGAGGACAAGAAATAAACTCCTTAGCTGCTTTGGTGACAGCAAAGAGCCTAGCTCGTGCATTGAGATCATTGCGTATTTCTTGGGTTTGTTAGTTTATGGCTCAGGTAGGTTGAGAGAGATCAATCACCAGTGGCTGAGAGTGTGGATTCTCTACGAACATGTCCAGTAGGGCCACCTGAAGGGGCGAACAGGCTTCCTTGAGGACAAGCTATAAATGGACCACCAGATTCTTTGGGGTCTGAGGAAAGAGTGGTCAGTTGCTTGAATAGCATTCATTAACCAGGTCAAGAGATCTGTAAGTGAGAAGCCATCATTGGTTGCATTGGGTTGGGGGTAATCCAAAGAACCCTCAGAAGGAACCATTGAAATCTGCTTTTAAATTCCCTTTAAAATTTGCTGGGTTTGGAGAGTGTGAAGTTAGGTTATGACTGTTAGTCTAGCAACAACCTTTGGGTTTAAATCTTTCCTGTCCTTCCCACTCCTCTTCAACCCTGGAGGAAGTCAGAGATGGCATCTAGCCCAGCACCTAGTAAGTGAGGGAGGAGGTGAGTCCAAAAAGCATGCCAGGGCACCCTTGCAGGCAGGGAGCTACCTCCAGTCTTCCTGAATGTTAGGGGAAAGGGTTGGAGTGGTCTAACCTTTGGAGTGGAAACTTTGCCTCTTGTCACGTTGGGCCTGTTCTGGAGATTCCTGTTCTGAAACACAGCACAGATTCTTTCATCACGGGGTCTTGTACTTGCTGTTGCTGCTTCTCCGTCAGGAGGTTTCCTTGCTTTGCTCCTTGACCCCCTTCGGGTCTTCATTCACACGTGATCTCCTCACTGAGTCCTTCCCTGACTTCTGTATTCATCATTCAGACCACCCCACCCTGTTCCCCTTAAAGCCCTTACCCTGCTTTGTTTTTCCTTTGTATTATTCATTATACAAAGGTCTGTCTGGAAAAAGTCCAGCCATTGTTAATATAACAAGAATGGTGTGTGTGACTTCGATGTAACCTGGCACCCGAGGAGAGTGGACTGGCATGTGCATGTGTGAACAATGACAACTTCACCGTACTAGTCAGTAGGAGCATTAGACGCTGTTGAGTGAACATGTGTACTGTGTGGCCATCACATTCCAAATGACTAAGCAAGTAGAGGAACAAATCTGCATCAAATTTTGCATTAAGCTTGAGTATTTGGATGATTCAGAAGGATGCAGCTATGGGCAACTGGTGATTGGCAGCTTCATTACAGCAACGCGCAACAATGTGCCCACTCATGCATCACGTCTCATGCAGAGTTTTTTGGCGAAACATCAAATCACCCAGGTGACTCAGCCCCACTGCAGCCCAGATTTGGTGCCCTGTGACTTCTGGCTTTTCCAAAAACTAAAATCACCTTTGAAAGGGAAGAGATTTCAGACTGTCATTGAGATTCAGGAAAATATGACAGGGCAGCTGATGGTGATTGGAGAACTCTGAGAGGTCCCAAGGTGTCTGCTTTGAAGGGGACTGAGGCATCATTGTCCTGTGTACAATGTTTCTTGTATCTTGTGTCTTTTTCCATAGTACATGGCTGGATACTTTCTGGGCAGACTTCGTATTTTATATCTTGCTACCTACATCATGTCACAGTTTTGGTGTTGAGTGTTTTTCCCTCTCAAACATAAACTCCACTGAGAGCAGGAGTTTTGTTGTTCCTTCCCCTGTTGTGTCCTCAGTGCCCAGGACAGTAGAATGTACTCATTCAGCAAATATTTAATTATCAAATTGAGACTTTTGTGACTTAAAGAATAATAAATAGCCCTGGCTGATGTGGCTCAGTGGATTGGGTACTGGCCTGCAAACCAAAGGGTCACCGCTTCCATTCCTAGTCAGGGCACATGCCTGGGTTGGGGGCCAGGTCCCCCATAGGGGGCATGCAGTAGCCAGCCACACATTGATGTTTCTCTCCCTCTCTTTCTCCCTCCCTACCCCTCTCTAAAAATAAATAAATAACACCTTTTTTTAAAAAATGAATAAATTTACTCGTGATTATGACTTATGAGTAATCTTAAAACATACTTGTTGAATAATTATTCTTTTGCTTTCTCTAAAGTTTTTTGATATATAATTAGGATACCATGCAATTCACCCATTTAAAGTGTATAATTTAATAGTTTTTGATGTATTTACAGAGTCATGCAGCCAGTACCTCAATCAATTTTAGGATGTTTTCATGACCTTGAAAAGAAGCCTCACAACTCCTTAGCCATCATTTCCCTGTTCCTTCCCCAGCCCTAGTCATCTATTAATCTACTTTGTGTCTCTACAGATTTGCTGAATCTGGACATTTCATATCAATGGAATCATACAATATATGGTTCTTTGTGACTGTTTGCTTTTTTTTTTAAGATTTTATTTATTTATTTTTAGAGAGAGAAGGGAGGGAGAAAGAGAGAGAGAGAGAGAGACATCAATGTGCGGTTGCTGGGGGCCGTGGCCTGCAACCCAGGCATGTGCCCTGACTGGGAATCGAACCTGCAATGCTTTGATTCGCAGCCCGAGCTCAATCCACTGAGATACGCCAGGGCATGACTGTTTGCTTTTACTTAGCATAATGTTTTCAATGTTAATACATGTGTATATCAATATTTTATTTCTGTTTATGGCTGAGTAATAATATTTCACTGCATGGATATACCAGCCACATTGTTACACTTTTATCTATTGATGGACATTTGGGTGGTTCCACTTTTATGAATGGTGCTGATATAATTTATGTATAAGTTTCGTATGGATGCCTGTTTCCAGGTCTTGGGTCTGTACTTAGGAGTGGAATTGCTGGATTACATGCTTACTCTGTGTTTAAACTTTTGAGGAACTTTTGGCTTGGTTCCCAAAGTGGCTGCACCATTTTACATTCTCACCTGCTGTGTACAAGGGTTCCAGTTTCTCCACATCCTTGCTATACTTGTTATCCAACACTTGGTATCTGTGTTTTTTATTTTAGCCATCCTAGTGAATGTGACGTAGCATCTCATGGTTTTGATTTTTATTCCTCTGATAAAACCAGTGGCACTGAACATCGTTTCATGTGTTGGTTGGCCACTCCTCTCTTTTGGAGGATGTCTACTCAGATCCTTTGCTTATTTTTAAAAATTGAGTTATTGTTTTGCTATTGTCTTTTGCTTTTTGACTTTTTTTAAATTGGTTCTCGTTTTCTTTCCTGCCCTTCTTCAGGTGGAGGAGGTGAAGCGACGGCAGTACTCCCTCGCGTTCAGCTCGGCTGGAGCACAAGCTCAGACCTATCATGTCAGCTTTGAGACCGTGGCTGAGTACCAGAGGTGGCAGCGGCAGGCATCCAAGGTGATAAGCTGTCAGCTGTCATGATGTGGAGATGAGAATGTAGGAGCCCAACAGAAATGTATTATGAAACTAAACTTAATCCCAAGAGAGCAAATTATAATTCTTACACATTTAAGTCTAGGTCTTTCTAAGTATATAATGAATGAAATCAAGAACTTCCACCAGGTTCTTAACTTAATTATATTTGTATAGCACAAAATGCTTTCAGAAGTGTTTTAAGGTTCATTTACCTTTATCCCATTTCTGTGTGGAGGGCAGGTCCTTGAAGGAATGGGATTCAAATGATGTGCCCTCAGTCACAGTAGCTGGTGGCAGATGCAACCATTCCCTAACTGGTAGCCTGGTTTTCTTGGTCCAGGTGTATTGAGCACGGCTTTGATGGTCCATTTGCACTTGTCAATGGGACATGACCTATGACCCTGTCACAAACCATTATTCCTGTATGCTTAGGACAATTAGCTTTTCAGTGTAATTTCTGCTTTTTTTTGCCTGTCACGATGAGGTGCTTTAAAACTATATTGCAGCTTTCAGATCCGTTTGTTCTCCTGGTTATCTTTGCAGAACTTGAACACATTTTTGTTCGTGGAGCTAAGCAGCTGCATAAAGGGTCGTTTCAGTGTTATGACTGTCGTCATAACATAAATGACTTTTCCAGTGATGCTTTGTTTTTCAAAACTCATTTTTCAGAACTTATGTTTTATTAGCATATTATTATAGAAATAGCCTTGTTTTGGTTTATTGAATTTTCTGACTTATATTGTGTAACAATATAAACCTTGTTTTGGTTTTATTGAATTTTCTATACTTATGTAATTATATCTGCTCATAATAAAACTACCGTAGTTCCAATTTTTAGTAGCTATTCCATTCTTCTACCCTGAGAAATTAATATTTTTTAGCATCTTTTGCATGCTAAGTAGTGTGCTGTGTTCTTGGTTATTTAATTTTATCCTCACAGCAAATGAAGAAATTATACGAGTAAGTAATGCACAGCCCACGTGACTACAAAAAGCCCTATCTTTCGATATCACACTGCCTCCCAAAGTTTTGTCGTTATCTTGAATTAACGTTACTTCTGGCATGAAATGTTACTTTTCCATCTTTGTGATCTATGTATTTTTTATCTTTTGCTTATAGACACTTTACAGCATACCTTTGGGTTTTCCTACCAGCTTACAGATTTTATAAATGACTAATGGGATCTCATTACCTTTTTTCATTCCCATCTTTTTAGTCCGTGCTTTTTTGTGCAAATGCCATTCCGTTCTGTGTTGGGTGAGAGCATACAGTACAAGCTTAGACGGCTCTTTCCTTTCACCTCGCTCAGGTGGTGTCCCAGCGAATCAGCACCGTCGATCTCTCGTGTTACAGCCTGGAGGAGGTCCCTGAGCATCTCTTCTACAGTCAAGACATCACCTACCTCAACTTGCGGCACAACTTCATGCAACTAGAGGGACCAGGGGGCCTTGACACTCTTCACAAGTACGTGGAGAATAGGTGCCCGGGCTAACTTGTGAAAAATGAACCATAGTGGGTATCTTAGTGGTTTAGACTCAGAGGTGAGCATGCTTACCTTCACATATATTTGAAAGTTTCCCTTCATTTTGAAAAGGAAGTAAAATTTTTTATTTATACAATTTTCCCATTTTCTGTCCTCCCTCTATCAAACAGAAAATAGATGCAAAATTTCTGTTATGGAGGCAACATTGAGCTGCTGTTGATCTGGATTATCTTTTTATAGAAGTTACTGACAGTAGCCAAGGTAAATTGAGAGATTCAGTTTACGGAAGTTTTTGAATCAGAAGTATCAAATATAATTGACTTAGAGGGAATAGGCCTAATTTTAAGAAATTCACTCCTAGGTCAGAGATTTTATCTTTCCTTGTATGTGTTCCTGTAAACTCTCGAGCCTTTTATTAGCTATGAAACTTCTCTTCTAATAAAGGAACCATTTCACTCCTATGGGGCCATGGTATGACCCATATGTTTTCAATCTCCTTTGTTAGAATACTGGCATGTTTCCTATTACCAATCTCCACTCATGTCACCTCCCTTCTCCCTTTAAAAATGGATGGCGGTGAATAAATACATGGTGTAAGTAATTGTCTGGGATTCTTGTAGGGAGGGGACAAATTAGAAATAAAAGCAATCTAATTAACATGGTGATTAAAAAGATAATACACACTGAAATGACATTTTACACACTTCCTTAATTGATATTTCTAGAGTAAATTTCAGAAAGCTCTATTATTTTTATCTCATGTTTTACAAAGTTTTTAAAGTATAAGCCTCTATTTAGTAGTGGGATAATTGTTTTGATAATATTGATATATAAAAAGTAAAAACAAGCTATAGTTGTAAGGAAGTAGGTTTCTAGCATTTCCTTCTAAGTTGCTGTGAAAATAGGGTTAATCTACTTTGAGGGCTGGGTTAAGAATTCAAAAGTTAAGGCATCAAGACCACAGTCAGTATTCAATGTCAGTACAATAAGAAATCAAGAATTGAAAATTTGGAAGAGGAGCATTAGAATGAGGTACCAAGGATCCAAATCTAGAAGCAGATGATACAGAGCTTCATTGTGGAGAACACCACCTCAGCCTTATCATCTTGCATTAGTAAGTCCGTAGTAATCAAATATAATACTCCCAAGTAGAATTACCAGAGGGACTCCTATGGATCCAGTTTAGGCTGATACTGTCTCTGGCTAAGACTGTGTAAGATACTTTTACCTGTCCGAACAAAACAGAAACACTAGTAATTTCTGTTTCATGTTGTATATCAGATCACATTATAGTAAAACTGCATATTACGTACATGTCTCAAGCTTGAGTATAAGTGGCCCATTCATTTCAAGTGACATTTGAGCCAACATAATTTCAATATGAAAAAAGTTGCTTATGAGATTTGATTTGCATGTTTGTTAGCTATTTCTGTGTCCATGAGTCGATTAACTGTTGCAAGGCTTTTGTATGTTACATTGCATGTAGAAATTTAATGAAGGAAAAGATTTCAAGTATATCAGTTTGACTTGAAAAATAGTTGTGTCAGCATGAGCTTTTCTTCAAGTCCACCTTTTTAAGCGTAAGAGAGAAGAACTCCCAACACACTAGACCTGGTTTCCTTGATAGCCTGGCCTTAGTGTTGGCCATCCTGGCGTCTGTGCCGTGTGCAGTGTGTGGCAGTACAGTGAGTGCTTCCTAAATATTTGTGGATCAGATTCTGTTGCGAACATTTAAAATAGGTCACTTTTTCATTCAGTAGTATATATATAATTTGTGCCTTTGCTTTTTAGATTTTCTCAGCTGAAGGGCCTGAACTTGTCCCATAATAAACTTGGGTTGTTTCCTGTATTGTTATGTGAGATTTCGACCCTCACTGAGCTAAATCTTTCCTGTAATGGATTTCACGACCTTCCAAGTCAGATTGGCAATCTTCTAAAGTAAGTATCTTGACTCTTACTAGACTTTGCATTTCCTGTGCAGAATGTGACTTGTCTGGCACTTGGAATGAAGGTAGCACCGTGAGCTCTCACAGTGAAATCCTATCATTACGGGGATTCTAGTCAGCAGCAGTTACTTGCCTATAGCAGTGACGAGTCACCCTCAACAGCAGAGGCCCTGACTGTTTTTGATGTTGGAGGGACCGTCAGTGTCAGTTAAGTATAAGCCATCATCATATTAGTAAGTTTCTGTAGATGGACTTAGGACATTTTATCATTTATCAGATTCATAAGAAATTAGTGACATAAGTCAGAATCCATAATTCTAGTTCTATCCCTTCCAATTAAAACCTTTCATAAAGTATACTTGTTTTCTTTCTGCAGTCTTCAAACTCTCTGTCTTGATGGCAACTTTCTGACTACTTTGCCTGAAGAACTGGGAAATCTGCAACAACTTTCCTCTCTGGGAATCTCCTTCAACAACTTCAGCCAAATTCCCGAGGTTTATGAGAAACTCACTATGTTAGATAAAGTGGTTATGGCGGGAAATCGACTGGAAGTTTTAAACCTCGGGGTGCTGAACAGGATGAGCCATATCAAACATGTAGATTTAAGGTAAGGTCATTTGTTACCATACCTCCTTTAGATGGGCCTCTGGTGGACCTTTAAGTTTTGTCTTTATAAAGACTTCCTTAAATCATTAGGCTTTTTCAGAAAACGTCTTAAAAATTGTTATTCAAGTACAGTTGTCTCCATTTTCCCTCCACCACTCCCCCTCAACCCCAGCCATCCCCACTTCCCACCCTTGATCCTGCCGCCTTTGGTTTCGTCCATGTGTCCTTCATTCTCAAAGCTGTCGTGAAGCTTCACCTTTCCCACATTAGCAGAGAGATTGTGAATGAGGTGCAGGTGGACCGGACGATAGCGGCTTCGAGTTGCCTTTGACAAGGATGGTTCTGACTTACCCTCCCAGCAGCGTTTTATGAGAATTCCCATTTCCTCACACCCTTATCAGTGTTGGATTTTAGCAGTCTTTTTGATTATCGTCAGTGTAGTAAGTAGAAACAGTATTTTATGTTTTAATCAACTTATGTGAGTGAGGTTCATCATCTTATATGCTTATTGATGGGCAGTGTGTTCTTGTTTTTAAATAAACTTGACCATTTTTCTACTTAATCTTTGGATTTCTTGATATCCATTGTATTGTAATTAAAATGTTAAAGATTTTACTGCTAATAATTTTATATTGAGTTTTATTTTGTAGTTATCTTTTATTAAAGACATACTAGATGTTACTTCATTTACACTAAACCATTGATATTCTTGTAAAGGCATAGTAACAGAAAAATTTTTTGAAATACAGGAAAATGAGGACAAACCTATGTGCATTAAATCATATACTTGAAGAGAACTGAGAAGCCATTTTCTGTAACTTGGCCTTGAACTATGTATTCCATATAGATACAGATTATTTTCCTTTCTATTAATTAATGGAATGCGAGTCTTAGCTCTAGAAAGAGTAGGCACAGCAACGGAAGGCAGTACAGCTCCTTCCTCTTGCTCTAGTGGTGTTCCATGCCTGCTTTGCTGCCTGTTAACTCAGACTGTTGTGTCTCAGTTGTACCTCAGGCTGTGTTCATCTTCTTGTTCCTTTGTCATACTCCTTCATCCCTACCTGACTTTACTAGGTATTTGGAGGGAAGTTTGTAACTAAAAGTTGTTTGGGAAAGAGAAGGGGGATCATACCTCATTTTTCTTTTGATAAGTGCATTTAATAGATTTTATTTCTAATGATTTCCTTATTTCTGAATATTAAGGATGAACCATTTGAAAACCATGGTTATTGAAAATCTGGAGGGAAATAAATGCGTTACCCACATGGATTTGCGGGACAATCAACTGACTGACTTGGATCTTAGCTCCTTATGTAGCTTGGAGCAGCTGCATTGTGAGCGGAACCAGCTGAGGGAGCTGACACTCAGTGGCTTCTGTCTTCGAACTCTCTACGCCAGCACCAACAGTGAGTTCTCTCTCTGGCCTCCTGTTTTTTCTCCTAGCTTGCATCAGATCTTTCTAAGAACTGTGGCATCTGTGGCGTTCCTCAGCCACTCCACTGAGTTTGAGGTTCATTGAGACCTAGCTTTATGTTTTAAGTTTGCTGTCAACACTTAAGTGGTTGAGATATGCATGAAAAAGACATCATAAGATACTTTGAGCTTTAATAAGTGCCAAATATTGAGTAAATATAACCCTTTGCCAATTTCTAATCTAAAACCTTGTGCTGCCTCAATTCTAGAGTGAGAAGCCCCTCGTTTCAAGAGTGATTTGCTCCAGGAATATTTTTCAATGTAAAAAAGGTTTCTTATTTGTTGAAGCCATTCTTTTCATGCAGAGTTCTTCTTTATCAAAGAGGTTATTTTTCTGTGTTTAAAGAAGGAAAGGAAAAGATGTTCAATTTCACTAAGTGTCAAAGAAATGCAGATTTCGATAATACCACTTATACTCAACAAATTAGAAAAGAAGACTAAGTACTGTTGAAGGCAGGGCGAAGCAGCCCCACCACTGCCCGTGAGAGGGTCGGCTGGTGAAGCTGCCTTTGAGAGCAGCATGACGGTGTTAGGGAAGTTGAAGGTGCAGGTAGCCCACATTCTAGCAGCTCCTTTGCTTGGAGTATCTCCCAGAGACGTTTCCCACGTGCAGGAGATATGTTCAAGAGTGTTTATCACAGCATCATTTGTTATAGTGAAAAAAAAATTTTTAAATGACAGTAGAAAAATGAGTAAACTAAACAGTGATGTATTTGTATAATAGAATATTACACAGCAGTGGAAATCAGTGTACTAAAGCTTAGTGTGTTAATATGGATAAGTCTCAGAAACACTTTTTTTAGAAAGATTTTATTTATTTTTAGAGAGGGGGCGGGGAGGAAGGGTGGGAAATAAACATCGATTGGTTGCCTCTTGCACTCTCCCAACCAGGGACTTGGCCCACAACCCAGGCATGTGCCCTGACTCAGAATTAAACCAGCAGCCTTTCAGTTTACAGAACGACGTCCAGTCCACTGAGTCACATCAGTCAGGGCTCCGAAACACTTTTGAGTAAAAAAAGAAAGTACATAATTATATGTATGCTATGATAGTTACTATCAAATTTTTAAACACACAAAAATGTTGTTTTCTTAACTATAAGTATGCTGTAACACTATGAGAGAATCCATGGGAATGCTAAAAATCACGTTCAGGATAATGTTTACTTCTTGGTATGTGCAGTGTTTTAATTCTTATTTAAAAACTCTGAAGCATATAAGGCAGAATGTGAGGATTTGTTAAAAGCTAGATGATGAGTCAAAGAGTGTTCATTATTTTATTCTCTTAACTTTTTTGTATCTCTAAAATACTGTACTTTATTAGGATAAAACATAGTGACCTCTCTTGACTGCCTTTAATCATGTTACAGAAGCTTCGGATTGTAGCTTAGATTAATTGCTGAGATCAGACTAATGTCACAACTGATGAGTGTTGACTTGTGTTGTTTATAGATATTGTGAGATGGTAGTAGGTCTTTTGCCATGGAAATGTTCATTGCCAGGCTCATTTTCTATTTTTTTTTCTTTTCTTAAGATTTTATTTATTTACTTTTAGAGAAGGGGTAAGGAAAGGAGAAAGAGAGGGAGAGAAACATCTATGTGTGAGAGATACATCAGTCTGTTGACTCTCACACGCTCTCAGCTGGGGAACTGGCCTGCAATCCAGGCATGTGCCCTGACTGGGAATTGAACTGACGACCTTTCGGTTTGCAGGTCGGCACTCAATCCACTCAGCAACACCAGCCAGGGCTCCAATTTCTATTCTTAATGTATCTAAGGAATCTGAGTGACTGGCCCTATTGAATAAGACCTCATTGACATAGATGCAGTCCTTCTTGGTAATGAAGATTCTGTCCCAGTACTGCAGTAAATGGGGCCTGTTTGAAGTTAGCTACTCTCTTTACAGAATCCTTAAATTCAGCCACCTGGAAGAATTCACATCAACATTTGCAGTTTTTACACCTCAAGGGTAAATTACTGCTCTTGGCTGGTATGGCTCAGTGGATTGAGTGTTGGCTTGCAAACCAAAGGGTCTCAGGTTCGATACCCATTTAGGGCACATGCCCAACTGAGTACAGGCCAGGTCCCTATTAGGAGCGTGTGAGAGGCAACCACACATGGATGTTTCCATGTTTCTCTCCATGTCTTTCTCCCTCCCTTCCCCTCTCTCTAAAAAAAAATAAATAAAATCTTTAAAAAAAAGTAAAGAACTCCGCTTTGCAAAAGAAGTTATCCAAGTGATCAGTTAATATAAGAAAAGGCACTCAACTGCATTGAAATCTCAGCGTGACACCATCACACACCTACCAGAAGGACTAGAATGAAACAGACTGAAAATACCAGTGTCAGCCGTTGGGAGTATAAATTGGTACAGTCACTTTGGAAAACTGTTCAGTACTGTCTACTAATGCTGAACATAGTAGCCCCTCTACTCAGCAGTTCCTCTCTTAAGCTTATACTCAATATAAATGCTTGTATTAGTCCACAAAAGACATGGGGAAAATGCCCATAGAAGCACTATTTATAGTAATCTCACCTGGAAAAGACTTAAGTGCTCCAAAACTCTAAAATGGAGATATAAATTTTATGCTTACATAAAAAGTTTTAGACTGCCAGTAGGATGAATGAATTGCAACCATATGCGATAATATGAACAGATTTCACAAGTAGAATGTTGGGTGAATGCAGCCTGATCAGAAACTTGACGTGCTGTGTGTGTGTATCTGTGTAAATAGGCCGAAGGGGCGGGCAGTGACTGGAGGGCAGAGGAGGGGACGCGTCTAGAGAGCTGGTCACGTTCCATTGCTCGCTCGCTCTGGGCACTGGTCACACTTCATGTCCTGTTTGTAAAAATTCACTGATCTGTACACTTAAGATCATATTTATGTTTTACTTAGTTGAAAGTTAAAATACTGCCAGTAAAAATCCAATTACCGATTTTTTTTAAAAACCCAAGTAGTTACCGTTAACATTTAACAACTGCCTGATCCGGTGTGAATCCAGTGCAGGACACAAGATCCTTCATCAGTTGTCGTGTTTGGTCTTCAAACCGGGATCAAGCAGTTGGCATGGATTACATAGTGGTTATTGTCTTTAGTTCATGTCAGTAGGTGACGCCAGTCTCCTCTCTGGTGATTTCACTGCGCCACTTCTGCCTTGTTAACTCTCAGCTACTGTCTTCTGTAGGGAGTGTTACTAACACACATTTGTTTCTGACTAGGGCTGACAGCAGTGAATGTCTATCCCGTCCCCAGTCTCCTCACTTCTCTAGAACTTTCCAGGTGAGTGTGTCTCATGAGGGTGGTGCTTGTTGGATTCCTAATATTTAAGAGATGTATGTGGATAATTTGTATAAGAAATCTAAGTATATTTGTACAAGAAATCTAAATATATTGAAATATTTGGATAACCTGAGAAGGACAAAAGGTTGAGTGGAAGAATTAATCTCATGTCCATACTGTCTAGTTAAAGGAAGGCTCCTTTTGAAACAGAAATGGGCCTGTGAATCTCTTGTTCTTAACATCTATGAATTTAGGGCAAGGTGAATCAGAGCAGTGATTTCCTTTTTGCCAATTGGAATCAGATAATTCTTGGTTTTAAATCGTAGTTTATTTTGAATTTTTTCTTATTTGTTTGATACTCTTGTGACTCACACTGGTTTGATTTTCAGAGAGGTAATTAATTGTGTTTAGGATTGCATTAACTTCTGGTGCTGGTCAAGAGGAAATGTAAATGAGGTTTGTTTTCTTTCCTTCGTTCATTTTTAACAGTCATTCAGGGTTCAGTGGTTGAATTTTACAGTCTGTTGGAGAGTTTGACAAACAGTTAAGGGCAACTTTGTAAGTGCTGTGAGCAGAGAGTACATAGGGCAGTGGACAGAGTCCTGTGTCCGCAAGGTTGTTGCAAAGATTACATGAGATAAAAAGTGCAAAATATGCAACATAATGCCTGCTATAAAATAGCCTTTCAATAAATATTAATTGCTATAGCCAGTTTTCTTTGTGTTGTTATTTTATTATCATTATTATTAAGCTGTTCTAGATTCCCTTCCATGCATTTCTTTGTCGTATCTTCCTAGCAAAACCCCAGTGTGGCTCAGTAATAAGGTTTACCTTCTCCACTGAGCTTGATCCTTGCTGAAGAAAATCAGTGGTCACCACTGTACATTCATGATTTCTGACCTCATCTGGAGCTTACTGGTCTTAACTGTCAGCTTCTTCCACTGTCCTGGGCACCTGCCCACAATTGCTCGGCCCCCTCAGCCGCACTGCACTTCATCTCTTCCTCCTCAACTGAGAAAATAGAGGCCATCTCGGGTGACGTCCCTCAGTTTCCTCCCACTTTGCTTAAACTCACGTGGATTCATATCCATCGTCAGCTCCCTGCCTCTCTTCAGGCCAGGGCAGCCCTCTGTGCCTTGATCCCGGCCCCGCACTCCCCCCCTCTGGTAGTCAGCTTCCTCCTCTCCTCTGGCACGCGCTCCGTGCCTTCCTTTCCCTCAGCCCACGCATGCGATCACATCTCTTCTGCTTGACAAGTTCCCTTTATCTTGCAACTCCTCTAGCTACTACCCAGTCTTTTTCATCACCTTTTGATCTAAATTTCTCTATTATTTGCATTCGGTGGCTCAGTTTCCTCATTCCCATTTGCGTATCCCACTGCAACTTGCTTTAGACCTTTTCTTATGGAACTTTTCTATATCAGCACTATTATTCTTGCTCTCTTTTCTTCCAGAACACTGATTCCAGAGCTGGCTAATACAGTCTAATTTGTTTCAGGTCACCTTGACCATTCCTTCTGTCTATTTTGCATATTTCTCTTCCACAGCTAGTCCTTTGAAGGTGCTTAGTTCACGGTCTGTCCGTGGCCCGCTCTCCTTATTTGACGTGATCTCCTTTATTCCAGTGATTTCAGCCACACTTCAGTGTCAGCCAGATTGCTAGCCTAGACTCTCCTCTTTCAGCCTCAGACCCACATGTCCCATTCCTTACTAAGCTGTTTCGACCTGCACACCTTCCAGTACCTTAAACGTGTACAAAACTAGACTCACCTACCTCCACACCCCATTTTAACTTATTGTCCTCTATTTCAGCTTGGGCATTATCATAAGACAATCATATCCAGATGGACACCACTATAGATTCGTGATTTCCACCCTCATTTGGAGCTTCCTGGTCTTTTCTCTGGATGTGATTTTCCCCTGGTCATCTTAGTCAGAAACCTGGATGTCGTTTTTGATTCTTCTCTCTGCTCTACTCCCGTGTCAATACATCTCCAGTAGTTTTGCATTTTTCCTCCAAATTAGTTCTGGAATTCCTCCCTTCCCTTCTGTGTGTCACCACTCATTCAGGCCCATGTCATTGCCTGTCTGAAATTCTGTAACAGCTCCCTGGTTATTCCTCCTTTTAGTAATATAACTCCTCAAACAGACCTCCGTGTATCCACAGAGTGACCTTTTATTTAAAATGCAAAACTCATCTCCCCACTGCTTACTAATCCTTCAGTGATCCCCCTATGCCTGTAGGATAAAGTCACAACCTTCTAGACATAATTTAGGTCTCTCCAGCCTGACTCGTATCACCAAAGTGTTTATTTTTATTCTCACATATGTCATGCTGTTTCTTTTCTTGCCTTTGTGTTCTCACTCATGTTGTCATCTCTTTCTGGGTATGTCCTCCTCACTTCTGGTCATCATGGTACAACATTCTTCAGATTCTAACCCAGATGTCATATTTCTTAGGGAGCTTGCCTTGATCCATTTCAGCTGAGCCATCCTGGCAGTGTCTGCATTTCTCTTACAGCACTTAGCTCGTTCTGCCTCCTTGTATCATCCGATCGATTGATTAGTAGATACTGAGGCCTATAGACGGCAAGTAACCTCTGAAAATAACATTTCTTTTACTAGGTGTCTGCCCAGTGCTCTACCAAATATTTGAATTCACATTCTAAATGATTTGAAGCTTCCGCCTCCCACCCCACACTCATTATCTTGTGCCCCTACTGCCTAACCTCCGTTCGTTCTGTTCATTTTCTCCGGAATGTGCATTTCTTCTTCCCCCAGTTATTACCCGTGGAAATCCTACTCATCTTCAAAGGTTTGTTTAAAGTGCTGTTTCTTCCATTAAGTCTTTCCTCATCTCTCCCTCAACCATCCCACTACATGTGTGCCTTCCTGCTGTTGAAAGTCTTTGTATCATCTTTGAACATGTAGCATATGGATCCCGTGCTGCACATGTGGGTAGTTGTCTCTGCTCACCTTTCAACAGTGTGCATTGACCACCTAGTGTGTTCCAGGTGGTGGACCCAGAATGCTTGGAGATAGTGCTGCTGCCCTCGAGGGGCTCATGGGCCAGTTAACAGATGTATTACAGACGAATGAATGAGTCCTACTCGTCATCATAAATGACTTATATTTATTTATATTTTATAGAAACCTGCTGGAATGTGTCCCTGACTGGGCCTGTGAAGCAAAGAAGATAGAAATATTAGATGTGAGCTATAATCTTCTGACAGAGGTTCCTATGAGGTAAGTATATGTTAATGTATATATTATGTACATGTATGTTAATATATGTTTGTATGCATGTATTTAATTATTTTCCTAGATTTGAGTTCCCTTGCATAGGTGCTTTCATTCATTTGTTCGATGAATATTGAGTGCCTGCTGAGTGCAGGGCAGTGCGAAGGGCTCTGAGGGATACAGTCATGGCTAATGCATCGTCTTGGCCTGCGAGAAGCTTAGTAAGCAGGTAGTTGGACTTGCGCACAGATAACTGATAAAACGTAACAGGAGTTGCTGGCATAGGCTGGTGATATACTAATAATAATTTTTATTGGATGAGTTATTGTGAGGTGGGCAATACTCTAAGAACTTCATTTTTATTATCTTATTTACTCCTCTGACAGCCTTATTATATAGGTGCTGTTGTCCTCATCTTACAGATGAGGCAATGAAAGCTTGGCGTGGCTAGGTACCTTGCCCAAGGTCAGGCTTAACTAGGAAATGATAAGAGCTAGCATTTGAATGTAGTCATTCTTGCCTTCACTTTTCATCACTGCACTGTATCAATAAAATATTTTCATTGTAGAAATAAAATGTTTTAGGAGTTCAGAACTTAAGTAATTAGAGAATGGTTCGTGGAGAATGCATATTTGGGCAGACCTTGACAGGATGGTAGGATTTCTGCATGTGGAGTGGGGAAAGAGAGCTGTGCTTTGGGGAGGGGTTAAATGGTGTATCTAAAAGCATTGAAAATACTATTTACGTGAGGAGTAAAATGTGTAGTTATCACCTAGTGGAGTCTTTAAAACTAAACTGGAGGCTTTGCAGTATAGTAGGTATGAACCCAAGCTTTGGAGTCGGACCTAAGTTCATATCCTGACTCTGCCATTTCCTACATTCAGTGTGAGGTCTTTGGCGAATCAGGCACTAACCATTCTGACCTTCATAGTTAAGCGGCCTAGCACATTTTAAGTACAGAATAATGGTTTTGTTTTAATAAATTATGTTACTAATTTATTATAGTCAATTATACTAATACATTCACTGAACTTTTTGTTGCTATCTAGACTTAAAATCTCAGTCGATTTATTCTAGAAATTATTTGCTTAGATCTGTTCTGTGCTGTTTGTTTTGTTAATTCACCTTTTCCCAGAATGACCCTAAGAACTTCCTGATGGGTGGGGGGTAAATACACAGCCATGGCTGCTGTCTCGGCTGAGGCATTTGTCAGAGATTATACTATCTAGAAAAGTACGTTTCTGTTCACTTACTGGTTTCACTTCAAGATCTAAGGGCAGACTCGGAAGGAAAGACTGAAGTAATTTTTTTGTATCTTTGTACTGTCCTCCCACCCCTACCCCACCTCCAGAATTCTTAGTAGCTTGAGTCTTAGAAAACTGGCGGTAGGACACAATCGTGTGCAGCGCCTCCCAGTGCTCGCGGAACACGTCCCTCTGGAGGTGCTGGACGTCCAGCACAACCTGCTCGCCCGGCTGCCGGACACCCTCTTCTCCAGGGCCTTGAAGTGAGTACTGCCGCGGCGTGTAGAGCAGCCGGGTCAGCAGCTTACAGACTGCACCGGCTGGTCATCGGGTGACCTTTGGAACTAGATTTACAGTGTTCACCTCATTGTCCAGCTGTGGGTGGAGACATTTGCACTTTTCATGAAATAAAATATGACACTGTTTTATGAGGAGGTAATCATCAACTCAGAAGCTGAGGTAACCATCAAATACTTAAGAAGTTGTGGTGTTGTAAACAGTTTCAAACAGATGGGGAAGGATTGGGCTTTCATCTTAGAAAATGAATACAGTCGTGACCTTTAAAGAGAAATTACAGTGTCTGACACAGCTTCCTGGGCAATGTTCAGCTTTTGCATTCAGACAAAAGGACACACCACTAAAGTTCATTTAGTTTTTGCTTCTGGCTTTACCAGGCTGTCATTAAGTTTTTCATTTTCTATTTTCAGCACTTTTTTTTTAAGATTTTTTATTTATTCATTTTTAGAGAGGGAAGGGAAGGGAGAAAGAGAGAGAAACATTAATGTGCGGTTGCTGGGGGCCGTGGCCTGCAACCTAGGCATGTGCCCTGACTGGGAATCGAACCTTCGATGCTTTGGTTTGCAGCCCGAGCTCAATCCACTGAGCTACACCAGCCAGGGCTATTTTCAGCACTTTTTTACTCCCTATTTTAATCAGTGCATTTAAAGGTAACAGTGTTTCAGAAGGTGTTATTTGCTTTCACATTGTAAATTAACAATAGATAATATGTGTTCTTATTTTAATACTCATAATCGGGTTTGTCTAATGCATATGTCACCTACCATTCGGTAAAAGTTAGTTTTTCATTATAGCCTTCTGCAGTATGGAGAAGGCAGTGTTGTCTCCAGTTTAGACATGGAAAAGACAGTGATAAGCAGTAGTAATTTAACATAAGGCTATAGTAGTGATTTTCAACTGGTGTGCCACAAGAATTTTTAAAACAAGCAATATCTGACTATTATTCAGAGGCACCGATCTTTTTCCTTGGACTGTCAAATAAAAAAAACGACAGCAACCAACACAACAATAGCCATTGGTGTGAATGAATCAAAGTTATACCTATTTTTTCGAGATCAGCAAAAAATATATTTTTTGGTGTGCTGCAGAATTTTAGAAATCAGCTCGTGTGTGCCGGGAGATGAAAAAGGCTGAAGGTGGCTAGGCTACAGGAGACATAGAAAAGCATTTAGCCCACAGGTGTCTAGCTTGTTCTTTGTTAGCTTAAACATCTCAGTACTTTTGGTTGGACTTTCTCAAAAAAGTCTTCTGAAATTCCAAAAAGTGATTGAATATATAATACATACAGTATATATTATAAGCATAAGTTGGTATTAACCTTTCTGGAGCTCAGTTTGGCAGTACATGTGACACAAGAGTTGCTTCTGGGAGTCACAGCCTAAAGAAATGGGCGCCCTGGCCAGGTGCTCAGTCGGCTAACGAGTCGTCCCGACGGCCAAGGTTCTGTCTCCAGTCAGGGCAGATACAAGATTCGACTGATGAATGCACCGATGAAGGGAACAACAAATTGATGTTTCTCTCCTTTCCCCACTCCCTGCCTATCTATCTGTCTCTTTCTCAAAGTCAATACATACATACATACATACATACATACATACATAAATGGATAAATAAATAAATGGATAAGGAGACAAAGGTGCTCGTTACAGTGTGTCTAATAGCAAATAGTTGGAAACAGCCTATATGCCCATTATTAGTGATTACAAGGGATTTAACTAAATAAATACAGTGCTGTTGAATTCAGACAAAAATTTTTCTGAAGGGTGTCTTCACAGTTCATATGCTTGTGAACACGACGCCCAGCAGCACTCTTCCCGGGGACCTTCAGACAGTGAAAGATGAAGGAAGGGTAGATTTCAGAAGACTGCAGAGGCCCAGTACTACACCCAGATAGAATACGGAATAAATGAATAAACAGAATAAATGGAGTCACGTAGCCTTTCACGAGTTGAATAAGAGGAACTTTGGTTGTTTAGAACTGATCAGGGAAAACTACCTGGAGAAAATTGCTTTTGTCATGAGTTTTGGAGCATGTAATGCGGTGTTCCCTACTGAGGTGACACGATGGTTTCTACACAAGGCGACAAACAACCATAAAGGAAGCGATGACTTTTGTGTGTTCTGTCAGCCTCAGATACTTGAATGCATCTGCAAACAGTCTGGAGTCCTTGCCACCCGCGTGTGCTGGGGAGGAGAGTCTGAGCGCCCTGCAGCTGCTCTATCTGACTGACAACCTCCTGAGTGACCAGTGCGTGCCCGTCCTGGTGGGGCACCCGCACCTGCGCGTCCTGCATCTTGCGAACAACCAGCTACAAACTTTTCCCGCAAGGTAAGTGAACGCAGACAAATGGTCATCTCAGACAAATAACACAAATTCCACATTTGTCAGACTACACTGCAGCTGTCTTACTGGGTACTCTTGCTTTATGTCAAGTGGCTTACTGATGCTGATTCCACTAATTGAATGGGAAAGTGTTTGTACTCAGTTGTTAAGTATCAGTAACCAGAGAAGTTGTAGTTAAAATATGTTTAGTTCTTAGTTGTAGTTACCTAATAATGAATGGCATGAGAATTTTCAACCTAGAAAAGTACAGGCTTATGAAATAAATTAAAATTAAAAATTATGAAATAAATAAAATTTTTGAGTTAATTTTTCTTTTGTTAGCACTGTTTTATAAAATACCATTCAGTTTGTTAATTCATTATATACGGTTGAACCCAGAACAACATGGGGGTGAGGGGGATTATCAGTTCATCCCCATACAGTTGATAACCCCACATAACTTTTGACTCTACAGTCAGCCCTTGGCACACGTGGATTCAACCACCTCTGGATAAAAGAAAAACATATGTTTGATTTGTAGTTGGGAGTCCGTGTTTGGGAATGCAGAAATGCTGTTTCCCATCCACAGATGGTTGAATCTATGAATGGGAAACCTGTGGACATGAAGGGCCAACCATACTTATTTTAAAAAATCGGTGCATAAGTGGACAAGCACAGTTCAAACCCATTTTGTTCAAGGATCAGCAATGAATATTGAGTGCCTGCAGTATGTCAAGTACTGTGTGAGTGCTGAGGAAGCAGCGGTGGTTAGGTTACAGCCTTTGTCCTTAAGGAATGTACTGTCCAACTGGAGAAACAGACAAGTACATACACCATCGTGGTGCAGCATGGTAAGTGCAGGGTGTTACAGATGCATGCAGGCAGCTAGCTGGACTGCACAGAGCCCGGGTAGGGTCGGCCTTCCTGGAGGAAGAGATGAATGGCAGTGAGCCAGGCTCCACCTGTAAGAACACATGAGAGAGACACTTAATGTGGTCAGCGTTTTAAAGTGTCAGTAGAAAAATAAATATCTTACAAAATACATTTGATAAAGTTTGATACCAGAAAAATCCATCTCTACCATGAAAATAATATTAAAACTCATGTCTTGAAAACAAAAAACTATTAAAAAAGAGAAATGTTAGTGATTTGATTGAAAACAAAAAACTATATATATAGTTCATATATATATATGAATATATAATTATATATATATATAGTTTTAAAGATTTTATTTATTTTTACAGAGAGGGAAAGTGAAGGAGAAAGGGAGAGAAACAGCAATTTGTAATTGATTGCCTCACACCACGCACTGGGGACCTGGCCCACTTCCTAGGCATGTGTCTTACATAGGAATTGAACCAGCAACCTTTGGTTTGCAGGCCAGCACTCAGTCCACTGAGCCACACCAGCCACGGCAAGACTGAATATTTTTATTCTAATTTTATTTTATAAATTTTCTTAGAAATGTGATAAACTGAGGAAAACTGATAGTGACTATAGCTTTTGTGAATATTTATGAAATGGTATATTTAGAGCTCATAAAAGATAAGCAAGAAAAACTTGATTGCTTCTTGGAAAGAATTTAAACAGTGGCTTTTAAAGTAAATATAGAATATTAGGGGTCTGGCCAAGATGGAGGCATAGGTAGTCGCACTGTGCCTCCTCGCACAACCAAAACTAAGGACAACAAAAATTGAGAAACAAAAAACAACCAGAACAGAGAGAAATGAACTGAACGGAAGTCGGACTACCGTACATCCAGACCGGTAAGGAGGGGCGGAGTCGGAGGCCTATGGAGAGGGGTTGAGGGGTCCCGGCAGGAAAAAGCACTGGCTGGCAGATGCGGGCACGCAGGGTGCAGAAGGCAGCTGGCGGACTGGTGGCAGACCCTGGGTGCGGGAGGCAACGAGCAACCCAGTAAGGGGCTCAAGGCAGCTGGCTGTCCGCAGCCACACATTCACGCGCAAACTAAGCGAAAACGGGCAGTGACACAGACTGTGCAACCCAGGGATCCAGCACCGTCGGGAAACAAAGCCTAAGCACCGACTGAAAACACCCGTGGGAGTTGAGGCCGGGAGATTCTCTCCGCCTCACAGGAGGCTCCTCGGGGAAACCCACAGAGTCCAAGAAAGTACACAAGCCCACCCGCCTGGGAGCCAGCACCAGAAGGGCCCAGTTTGCTTGTGGGAGGCAGCAAGGGGGACTGAGGTCCTGGAAAGAGCGGAGCAGGCACCATTGTTCCCTCTCAGACCCCGCCCCCACATACAACGTCACAACCCAGCGACTGCGGTGCCCTGCCCTGGTGAACACCGAAGGCTCCGCCGCCCTTACGTAACAGCCACAACCAGATCAAAGGAAAATAAAAAATAAAAAAGATGGCTGAAACAGAATTGAAAGCCCCAGAACCAATTTTTTTAAGTGACTAAGAGATAGCTAACCTATCAGATGCACAGTTCAAAGCACTGGTGATCAGAATGCTCACAGAATTGGTTGACTTTGGTCATAAATTAGATGAACAAATGCAGGCTACAATAAGAGAAATGAAGAAAAATGCACAGGGAATCAGTAGTGATGGAAGGAAACTGGGACTCAAAACAATAGAGTGGACCAGAAGGAAGAAAGAAACAACCAAACAGGAAAGAATGGAGAAATAAGAATTCAAAAAAATGAGGAGAAGCTTAGGAACCTCCAGGACATCTTTAAACGTTCCAACATCCGAATTATAGGGGTACCAGAAGGGGAAGAGGAAGAGCAACAAATTGAGAACTTATTTAAACAGATAATAAAGGAGAACTTCCCCAATCTGGCAAGGGAAATAGACTTCCAGGAAGTCCAGGAAGCTCAGAGAGTCCCAAAGAGGTTGGACCCAAGGAGGAACACACCAAGGCACATCATA